>CAUYON010138897.1:0-75308 GCA_963573935.1 Arctocebus calabarensis
CCCTAGTAGCTGGGACTACAGGCGCCCGCCACAGCGCCCGGCTATTTTTTTGTTTTGCAGTTCAGCCGAGGCCGGGCTTGAACCCGCCACCTTCGGTATATGGGGCCGGCGCCCTGCTCGCTGAGCCACAGGAGCCGCCCAAGTAATCTGGTCTAAAGAATACTCAACATTGGGAAAGTTGGGTTAGCTGCATAGTCTTGACATACAAAAATGGAGAAATTCTCACTCTGGTTTTCATTTCACAAAGAATTAGCTACTAAGAGGCTGCAGCTCTGCTGACTTCTTGGAAAGTCTTCCCATTTCAAGGGCCAGATTTTAAAAACAACCCATCCTAAGGAGGAAAACAGAGTCTCTGGGACGGATCCGCTGAATATCATTGTCCTAAGCCGTTGCTCCTCCTCTGGCCCTGCATTGAGTCTTACTTTCAGCTCTCCTTCCAGAAGGAAGATAATAGCAACTATTTTTTGTTTTTTTCAGTTGGCCCCATTTAGGTGATGTCACATTTTGCTTGATAGCTACAACAATTAAATATGTGACTGGATTAAAAAATGTGATTAAACCAAGATTATTATAGACAAGAGTGGTAATATCAGCTAGTTGATTTGAAAATATAGACTCTTTGTCTATTCCATTCTTCTTCTACTCTTTTCTATTCTTCTTTTTTCTGGTGGGAGAGGGGAGGAGATAGAGTCTTACTTTGTCATCTCTGGTAGAGGCAGCTCACAGCAATCTCACACTCCTGGGCTTATGTGATTCTCTTGCCTCAGCCTCTCAAGTAGCTGGGACTATAGACGTCCACCATAACACCCAGCTATTTTTTCTTGTTTCTTTTTTTTTTTTTAGAGGCGAGGTCTCACTCTGGCTCTAGCTCAGTCTGTTCTTGAACTCGTGAGCTCAGGCAATCCACCCACCTTGGCCTCCCAGATTCTATTCTATTTTGGAAAGAAGGTATTGCAAGCAAAGATATACATGTTCCCCTGCAAGCTTCAGTGGAGGTATCTGTTGTAACCTAATTGTGAATGATTTGGACACCAGGAGTCTGATTTAGACAGACCTCACATTCACTTATAAACTACATCCAGAATGGAGTTCAGAGGCAACCCAGTGAGGGGCATTTGAGCCAAAAGGCAGCAACCATGATCAGAGTTTTCTCCTGCATTTGCTTGCTCCTCTCCCTGTTGGAGTGCCAGGGGCACTGGGACACAGCAAAAATGTAGGACACCAATTGGCCCAATCCTTTAATTTCCCCCAGCCTATCAGTTTTGTCCTTATCTCAGTCTCTGCCTTTAAGAATAACCCACTTAAACAAGGATTTTCTTGCTACTTTTTTTTAATATATAATTTTTGGTTTTAAACAGATGTATCATGTGAAAACATTTTAAACTATGCATTATGGAAGGAGGCAAGATGAACAAATGGAAAGCTATCCGACATTCCATATCCCTCATCAATTTACATGCTCTAGCCAAGAAAATCTTTCTTAAGATAACTTGTTGCCAGGCACAGTGGCTCATGCTTGTAATCCCAGCACTCTGGGAGGCCGAGGCGGGTGGATTGATTGAGCTCGCGAGTTCAAGACCAGCCTGAGCAAGAGCAAGACCTGGTCTCTAAAAACAGCTAGGCATTGTGGTGGTTGCCTGTAGTCCCAGCTACTGGGGAAGCTGAGGCAAGAGAATTGCTTGAGCTGAAGAGTTCGAGCCTGCTCTGAGGTATGACTCCAAGGCACTCTACCTGAGGGTGACAGTGAACCTCTGTCTCAGAAAAAGAAAAAAAAAGGTAACTCTCGTGGCTCTCAGTTGCTGGCTTCCTTCCACTTCTCTGCACTATTAGGCCAGTGACTAGAAGCATGTGTTTATTTTAATACAAATAAGCTAAAATTAAATTAAATCTAAGAACCACTTCCTGGTTCACATTAGCTGCTTTTCGAGTATTCAACAGCACATTAACAGCAATTAGTTATTGGCTAATGTACTGGACAGTGAAGATATCGGACAATGTCATCGGCTCTGAAGGTTCTAGAGGATGCCACGCCTGTGTAATCATCAACACTGTCCATTTATAAGTCTTCTGTCTTGCTTAAAGCATTCGAGAGCCACCTTGAATTTATTCTTTGAACGTATTTGAAATATCAAAATAACTAGAATCCACTAAAAAATTATTGACAGTCACAAATTCCATACCACATACAGACATTCTTTGGGAAGCAGTCATCACTGATCAATTTTTGATTCTTTACCTCCCTATAAATTGTTAATTTATATGCAAAAAAACTACTTGGTAAATCTTGCTATCTGGCTATAAGAATAAGCCTGCTAGACCAGTGATTTTTTCAGGGTGGAAGATAAAATAAAGGAAAGGAAGAATTTGAAGGAATTCCCTTACTTATTCCCTATCTTTAATCTCATTCAAAATAATCCTGCTTCACCTATTTCAGTTGGATACCCTTAAAATAAATTATTTGAATGAGGACTATACATTATATATGAAGAGCCACATTAGTGTGATTTAGAGCTTTCTAAACTAGAAAATCTCATGAGACATACTCTAAAAATAAGAATATTTTTAATCCAATTATTTGTACCTTGATTCAAATGTTTTTCTTCATCGGCTTCCTGTTTTGCTTTACTGTATTTACTCCGTCTATTAAAAAAATTTTTTTAGAAAAGAAAGTTATTTTTGTCCAACACACAAGCTGTCACACAGCCACAAGTCAAGTTCTTTGCTACCATAATGTAAGCCAGGAAGATACACCATGCACATTTCACAGATGAGAAAAACTGAAATTTACAAGAGGTAAAATAACAAGGTAAATAACTTGTCACCTGGGTAAGGTCAGGTTTCAAGCCCAAACAGTCAGATGCCATAGTTTCTACTCCTAAAGACAATTTTAAACTGAGGTGTCTTACAACAGATAAAACAAATATTTTATAATTTCAAATTCCCAGGGGAAATTTATCTTATTGAAGATAAGTTATTTGGCTAGTTTACCTGTGTTTATGTTTAGAATTAGAGTAAGTTCATGCATAATTCTGCATAAATCAAATGCAACAACGTTCACTGTGTGACAGGTAATAGTAAGTCCTGTTGCTAAAACCGTGAGAGCCACTACCACAAATTCATTAGCAATCGCAAGATAGTCTTAAAATAATAGTTTTGTAGTTACTAGTTTCAGCTGCTGTATACAAATTCCTAAATTATTAAAGAAAGTTTAAAAAGTAAATATTTGCTTTGCATTGTGTTAAGTTCCTTAAGATTTTGCATAAAAAATACCTAATTCTCTTTCAATAAAATAGCATATGAGCTCAAAGTTGGCATACTGCTCCTATGTCCTATTTGAATGATATCTGGCTGTTCTAAAGCTTTGGGAATTAGAAATTTTTAGTGTATATAAATCTTGAATCAGGGATATATATATATGTGTGTGTGTATGTATAACGTATATATGTAACATACGCGCGCACACACACACACACCTATCACTCAAATAAATGGAAATATCAACTTGGCAATTAAAAATCTTGAATATATGTAATTCTGGAATCAGGAGAATATACAAGGGGGCCATAAAGTTTGTGTGCAATTTTCAATTATGAACTATTTTATGTTGAACAGGAACTGTATGGCCTCCCTATACGTTACTTAAAGGGATGGGAAAATCAAGTTAGTATTACAGCTATTTAAGTTTAAGAATTCCAAAAAATTAGTGAATAAAATGTATACATATGTGTTTTGTGAAAAATGTAAACTATCTATTGAAATTTACAATCATCTTGTGTTTTCTTCGAGCTTTAAGGACGAGTTCAGTCAAGGAGGAAACTGAGGCTCTGAGCTCAAAGATTTCCCCCAAGGCCAGTGGTCAGAATCTGATACTCTGATAAACTCTCAACAGGCAGAAAGGCTAGAGGATAATGGAAAAGAGAAAACAGCAGAGAATCCATGGGAGCCGAGCAGTAGGATCAGAGAGGAAGGCCAGCTAGGGTCTCCTGTTCAAAGCCTCCCTCCCACATTCCTCTCCTGCTTGTCAGCAGCCTAGGAACCAGGCAATCAGACCCTCAAAGCCCACAGATGTTTCTCCGTGTGGATAATTCCCTCACAAGTAATAATGCCTTGCACTTTTACATTGCATTTAACTTTTCAAAGTGCTCTCATCACATATATTATCTCCTCCCCTAACTGTTTGCAAAGCAGGAGCCAGCTTAGCAAAACAGAGACTTTGGTTAATACCGTGAACTGTGAAGTGTGTATTTCGGTCCCAAATCACAGCTTACGTTTTCCTTCGCATTTAATTTTGTAAAAGGCCTTCAAGGGGTCTATTATTTAATTGCATCTTCACAATAACCCCATGAAAGCAACCAGGCGGGGACAGATGCACGCTGGGTTTCCTTGTACAGATGGGGACATAGAGCCAGAAGGGCAAGTGAGCCACACGTATGCCCTCTGAGCAAGCACAGGATTCTGTGACCCCCAACTTCACAGTGCCTCACGTAGTGGAGATTAGTTAAACAGGATACCTGATGAGCGTTAATTCTTAGTAATATCACATTTTATCAGTAAATCTGCTTAAACTGAATTCAACTGCTCTTAAACTCCATTGCTTCATCAAAAAAACTAAACAGGTTTAAATGCCCTGAAACTAAACAACTTTCTATAAAACACAGACTCCTTTGCAATCTTCTTCTCGCCAACTGCCTTTCTCTCTCCTCTTTTAAAAGAAATGTAAGTGTGTTAGGTCAGGGACTGCTAAAATAACATTTTACGTCAAGAAGATGCCATTGCTGGGTCCCCAGGATGTGATAGGGTCCTGGTAGCTGGAGAGATTGTGTCTTATCAGAGCTCCTAAAAGCATTATGTAAAATTACAAGTGTATCTTTTAAGCCACTTAAGATCTGGAATACTGATTTGAATTTGTTTCTTTTAAAGACGGAAAAATGTATAGAGCGGGAGCACTTTGGTACCAACTTTAAAATTATCAGTGACTTAGCCCAAAACCTGGAACACACCACAGAAACAAATGGCCTGAAGCTGCCCAGGAGTGCAGTTATCTGTTTTACATCAAGTGCATTCATCAAATATATGCAAAGCCAGAGCAAATACAAAGTGGCAGGGTCATTAATTATAAGGCTGACACGCCCATTCCTGCTTCCGACTTCTGAACATAGAAGGAGAAATTAAATTAGTGGTGCAGGGATATTTTTAAAGATGTGTCTTTACATGGGGTGTTATTTGGAGAAGACTCTTCAAGGGTTCAGAGAATACTGAAAAAGCAACACAAGTATTACTGTTCAAAGGTTGATTATAGTCCGTTTGATTCTTAACAATACCTTGAAAACAAAATGGCCTGTGTCCCTCTCTCCCTTTGTCACCTGATGGTCGTTTTTTTCTTGGCTCAAGGTAGGACAATGTGGACCTTTATTGTCCCAAGAAAGAAAGCCCACTGCTGGGCCCGCCCGCCTGGAAGAAGCCACACAGCCTGAAGAGGTGCTGAGTCTGAATGACAGAGGCGGCAGATCACCTGCACGGCAGAAGGCGCTCTTTGTTGAAATTTTCTAATTATGGAGATGTAGACAAGCTGATTAGAAAAGGGAAGAGGTGGAGTGGTTTGTTAGCAAATGCTCCAGAGGAAACTTGGAACCTTTTCTGCAGGAGTTACAGAAAAGGGCCAGGGCTGCAGGTGAAACTTTGAAAGAGGGTGAGCTAAGCCCTCCCCGGGGTCCAAGGGACACAGTAATAAAGGTATTAACTGGCATTGTTGGGGAACAGCAGGAGCCCTCCCAACCCCTGTGTTGTTGCTGGCACCTTAACTATTCAATAAGACAGATGAAATAGGGATAAGGGGAGCATGGCAGGGGCCCAGCACAGACCCTGCTTTTATTAAAATACTAACTTCCCTGATAAAGTGGACAGATTTGATTGATGTGGTGCACTGTTCTGAAGCTAATTAGTAAAAGGTAAGTAATTTATTCAGCTCAAGTGCATATTAAAGAAGATGAAGCAATGTAATGACTAGCTTGGCTCCAGGAGGACCCTTGCCTCTTGGAAACGGCATCACTGCAAAGACTCACAGAGGCCATCCTTCTTTTTCCCCTTCCTTAAACTGTCATTGTTCTTGCACCAAATGAAGTCTAAGTGTTCTCCATGAGCAATATTTGGAAGTAGTTGGGATTGAACCATGCAGTTGCATGCAAGTCGTTTAGAAATGTTCCTGAGGTACCATCTGCCCCCGATTGTGTGAATTTACACTTCATCAGAGCCAATTTACGCTAAAATTTAAGTGTATTCATTCTTATGTCATCATAATAGTCCAGAGAAGAAAATTCAGCTCCAAGGAAGATAGATACAGGCTGAACAATAACTGTTATAGCAATGTGTGAACGCTAAGCTCCAAAGTAAAAAAACTTAACTTTCAATAAAGAAGACAAAAGAAAAGTGCAAACTCTGACTTTATATTTTACGTTAGACTCGGTCATTAACTTGCAGATTATAAATCTTATCAACATCACTAAGGGACTCTTGAAATTTTGGCTTGGTGGAACTACCAATGTCAGCTTTCAATGTAAGTACATTTTATCAGTTATGAATATATTAAAATAATATATCTACACCAGTATTGGAAGTTAAGAGAGTTGAACTCTTATCCTGATCAGCCAAATAACTGGCCATGAGATCTTGCTTTATTTAATCGTTTAACCTCTTCAGGCCTCCAGTATCTAATAGTAATTTTTGCCATAGGTTCTTCATTTTTTTTTCTTAAAATCAATTCATTTCTTTTCTTTATTCAGGTAAAAGGGAACATTAACATATAAAAACAATATTACTAGTAGTAATCATTAGAAAGACAGCAGAAAGGCAATTTATGCCCTATTATCAGTTCATTAATACTTTCTTCTGACCACCAAATTTTCCTTTAAGACATAGAGACTCTTGTATTCTAGTCCTTAAAATTATTTCTCATATTTGAACTATAAAATACTATTTGGGAGGAACACATGAACTTAACACAATGTGAATTAATAGTACTTTAGGGTGGTTTTGAAGGGGTAATCTGATGAACTCATTGACACAAAAGGGAAGAAGAAGTCAGAGAAATTTAACACAGATTCAATCATTAGTCCTGAAGGTTATGACCCTATATTTGCATTTTATGATGTCATTGCTAACAGTCTAAACATCACTTTAAAAAGCAATACATATAGAGATCACAAATCTACGAAATGAAGAAATGGTGCCTTGCTGCTAAAAGAATGTGCACGTGTGGTTTGGTATGAAAGTTCTAGGGGCAGCATCACATAGGCACAAGAACTGTTGCACCTTTAGCTATGTTACCTGAATAGCAAGTACAACTTTGTGTTCTGGGAAGCTGTTAGAATGATGTGGAACACAATCAAAGACACCTATAAAAATCAGATTAATTTTCTTATCATAATACAGGTGGCAAAAACATATAATTATATCTAAAGTCAATATGTTTTATATAATATTTCATTTTAAGTATATAAATAAAGGTTACAAATTTAGTGATTTGAGTCCTTCACTAAGATCCCTAAATGCTTAGATGTTCAAGTCGGCCAAAAAAAAAAAAAATGGTAAATCTACTTCCCACAAAAAAAATTAGAGATTATTCTGGTTTTCTGTAGGCCCAGGCTTCTCAGTGCAAATTGAAATACATGGAACAATTGCCAGAAAAAAACCTAGGAGGATACCAGCTGTGAGCTTGAGGCTGTTGCCTTTTTCTTAAATGACAAATTAGCACCAAACAGATTTTCTCTTTGAGGTCATCCAAAGGCCTGAAAATTTTCTGGCTATGTAAGTCCCTGTCCAAATACTTCTTTATAAAGCTCCCATGCTACCAGCAGTGTGGGATTCAGTTCAACCGGCCCTCAGAGGGGATCTGTCCTTTGCTTCCTTTCATCAAAATTCTGTGGAACTAAGAAGCAAGAAGCAGCCCCACCAGCAAAGGACACGATTCTGATTTTGTGGGTTTGGGTGTTGAATCTGTTCCTTCTCATATTGCTGGCTGAAATCTGGCAAGATTGCTTATTTCAAGGGGACCCTTTTCTACTTTTCATTTGTGCTAAAAGCCTGGCCAAGCTTTTGTCTGTACTACCTGTCTCCTCTGCGTTCACCTGTTCCCGTCCCGTTTAAACATTTGTAGTCCCGGATAACAGGCCAGACATCCTGTGTGGAGAGGAGAATTGGCTGAGTGTGCATGAACCACTGGGAGCCTGTCAGCTACCTGGCTCCAGGAGGCCTTTCCCGTGACAGCTTTATGGCCGACACTAAAGAAGAATCAATATAAGGGCAAAGGGTTGACATTTCATTTTCTAAAAAGTGATCCATTGAGGACCAATCACCACGCACTGTTTATCAGACTTGGGAAGTGACATTTTTTTTTTTTAATGGGGAGAAGGGACAGGAATCATTGCTGGGTAACTCGACAGGCTCAATTCTCTAAGGTGGGGACTCATAATTGGAAATCCAATGCATCCTGCTATCAATTTTGCCTTATATAATAAAGTAATCAATAAAAACAGAGGGGAAATTAAGTCATCAAGCTCGAGGAAGTGATTTTCAACAGTCATAGCTTGTACTAAACTTGTCTCCTTGCATTACATTACATTTTCACATTTTTTTTCTCTCTTTATCAAAGCCAATGTTTTAAAAGTAGGACATCTTTAAAAAAAAATCTTACTATGATAAGGTGACTTATTTCTAATTACTCTGATTTGACTCCTATATTCAGGACCACTTAAAGCAAATACAAAATTTTAAAAATTAAACCAAAAAATCTAAATGAAAGATGGATACAATTAGAGAATGTTTCCAAACAACATCAAAGAGACAGTTGAGGCCAAGTATGATGGCAGCCACTGTAATCCTAGCACTGTGGGAGGGTGAGGTAGGAGGATCCCTTGAGCTGAGGAGTTTGAGACCAGCCTGAGAAAGAGACCCCATCTCTACTAAAAATAGAAAACCTAGCCAGGCGTGGTGGCAGGCATCTATAGTCCAAGCTACTTGAGAGGCTGAGGCAAGAAGATTGCTCAAGCCCAAGAGTGTAGGTTGCTGTGAGCTATGATGCCACAGCACTCTCTTACCAAAAAAAAAAAAAGAGAGAGAGAGATGTTTAAGATAGAGATAAGACCCATTTTTCTCAAAGAAGTGTTCAGAGCATCACACTGCGCTGTATTTTTGTCAAGGTAATCAACAAAGATTATTTCTACACACCGTAATGATTGGAGAGACAGAAATTAATTGTAAGATTAAGAGCTCAGGTACTTTCTACATTCTCATCCTGTTCACTGCGCTCCCCTATCTAATGGATATATGCCAGTGCACATAGTTCCCCTGAGTATTTATATCCATGGCATGTGTACATATACAACCTTAAGTCGTAATGGATAAAAAAAAGAGATTAAAAAAGCCAATCACCTTCATTGGCTTCCAAAATCAAATGTCAGAGAACGAAAGAACATCGGAAAATGAAATTCTATTCAGGTCAAGTTGAAGTCTCCAAAGGCCAATATATACCACTCTTTAGGGTAGTGGTCATATCAATGTCTCTACATATGATGTCTGTAAGTCTATACGTATATCATTGTATGTGTGTATTATAGCAAGATGAATTAGTGTGGATTTAACTTCTTCAAGATGGGACTCATTGCTCTAATCAAACTCACCTATTTATACATTTTGCACTTACAGGAATGAACACAGTGACAAACCTATACGCCTGCAGAGAATATGGAGTTGTTCACTGAGCTGTTACCAGAGTGAACATAACTGGTCTCCATGTACCAGGACACTTTCCGAGAGTGAGGGTGGGAGCATGACATTAAGCAATACATGTAATAACTGCCATCATCTAGGCACACTGGATTACATGGTCATCACCCTAATCATAATGTGTGTCACAGTGAAGTCACAGCACAGTGACTTGCCCAGGCCAGTGGAAATAGCCAAAGGCACTGCTGTGAATTGTTGAGATCATGGACAGGCAGAGAGAGGCAATGGAACACGCACAGTGTGAAAGAGCTGACCACGGCTTCTGGGGGGCCAGGAGTGGAAGTGCTACCACCATGTTATGACCCCAGACAAGCACTCCATCTTCCTCCCATTACTTTCCTCTTCTATAACATGAAAGTTCTTCTCTTAAGGGGATCATTTGATATCCTCAGCTTCTGCCCTTTCTCACCCAAAGCTCCCCCTTATTGAAAAGGTGATTGCTCTAATGAATGACAGGAAAGAGGCCAAGTCTCACACACGAAACGTGTATGGGGCACATGGTCATGACTCCTCCAGAGCCTCTGGGCAATGTGAACAAAAAAATTTAATCCATTCACAGTTTAACAAAAAAAAAAGCAAATTGAGGCAACAACAATAAGAAAAACTGATTCAGGACAATACCCTGCCAAGCTATCCGTATTTCTTTCTCTTTTCCAGATTATTTTTTAAGTATCACGCTAGACTACAGGGGCTCACAGAATAAGTAGTCTATGGTTTCAAATTCATTTCCAAGAGCAATGTCATGCTCATAATGTAATTTGTGGACATTCTCTGGAAACGTGGATGCCCTTTCCTGAAGGAAGATTGTGGGTGTAATAATACCTATTTTTTTGCTTTGGTTGCCAATACCATTAACCTAGATCAGGTTAAAGCACTTACTATGTGATATATCATTATAACAAAATAGTATCTATTTTGTTTACCAAAATTCTTCTGTCAATAAGCGTTTGAGGAGAATAATGAATATACCTATTTAATGAAAGAGAAATAAAGACTTAATAAAGGTTATATAATGATAGCTGGGAAGTGGTAGGTCTTAAATATGGGGTCCACGTTTTTTATCCAGCTTGTCTTGTCTTTGATGGTAAGTCCAGGCTTAAGAGAGGGATAAATGTAACACCGTATAGCTTAGAGGATCTAGAAATCTCTGGTAGGCTTGTTGTTCAGTTTGGTTTCCTGGAATTAGCTGGGTATTTCCGGAACTCTCAGCAGTGAGGACTGTCACCAGTTTTGGTAGGGGTGTTTGAGGAAGATCAAAGCAACCAGGGGGAAATTTGTTATGCAAAGGCCATGTTTATGATGCTAATCAAAAGTCTTAGCTTTGTGTAGAGTAGACAAAAAGCTCTCTCTAAAAAAAAAAAAAAAAAAAAAAAAACTGGGGTGGAGGGAGTGGGGACATTGCAGCGAGTGCCTGAAGTGCTTACCTCCGGCTGATGACAAAGGCTGCTATGAGAATGACCACCAGCACCACGCTGCCTGAGACAGAAACCAGAAGGACTGTGGAGTTGGCCCCATCTCCAATGATCCGGGAAGGCACTGGGAATGACAATTACACAAAAGTCACCTCTGGGAAAGCACTAAGAGGCAGAAATTCTGAATGGTTGATCATTTTCAACTTTCTAAAGTCATCAGGGATGCTCACAGCCTCTTTGGTCCTTTGTTAAGTATTCATGCATTTTCTAAGACAGCCTTAATCAGACAAAGACATTCTTTTTATAATTGTATGAAGAACTTCAAACAGAAGACTCATTAAATCCTATGGCAAACATAATTTGTTAAGTTTTTTCTTCTGTTCCTTTCTGTCACCATCCTAACATTAAACATAAGGATCAAGATCAAATGTATTCCTCGGTGAGAAAGATACTTAGACATTTCAGAAAGGACAGTAGTTTTGAGTGCACCTCCTTCCTCCATAGCTACCCAAACCTGGCCAATTACTGCTCAACTCAAAAGCCACTTCAGCCTTGTAACCTTCCTGGATAACCCCACAGGATGTCAGCCCCCTTCAGATTCAACTCTTCTTTCTCCTCTGCTTTCCCCCGCCATTTTTATTTTATTTAAAAATTTGTGAACAAAATTACTTATTTAGAATGGATGTTGAAAACGTTGACCCATTGTGAAAATTCTGTGCCACTATCTTCTTATTAAGTAGGCTAGGTTTTGGTTTGCTAACTAAGGAGGTGAAGATATCTTATGAAAATTTCTGGTTCAGGGCCCCTCTATAACTTTTTTTACTTAATTGACCAGCTTATTCAATTCACAATCCTGAAAGATTTGATGCATTTGTCCAAGGGGATTTTAAAAAGTGACTAGATTTGAACAGATTCATAGAAATTAAGTAGATAAGAAAATATTTTTGGCCCTTTCTTTAGTTTTCTCAGGGAGAAAGAAACCTCCCAACACAGGGTAGTCATACAACCCTCAATTAGTCAGTTAATAATCCCATTTTTCATGGTTTATAGAAGGCTCAAATCAGGAGAAAAATAGGCAACATTTTTCATTCGTATGAAAAGACAGATCAGATACTACTATAAAAAATGCTCTTCTCTAAATAGCATGAAATTTTCTGGGATATAGACATTGGCTATCTTATTTCAAGCCAAGTTCATGCAGCAGAATATTTGCCTAGCCAAAAATCAGGTACAGCTCCTTAGGTTTCACTGTAATGGAATTCACCCCGTATCATAAACAGAGCCTCAGCACTAGTCAAGTCTGGGTGGTCCCTGTTACCTGTGTTAGTTGTGACCTCCAAGGGCTCGCTGAAGTCCCCATAGCCAGCTGCTGTTCTGGCTCGCACATGGAAAACGTAGGAAGTCAGAGGGTTCAGGCCTTTGATATCCGTGTTCCTGGCAGCTGTCCGAACTATGCGATAGCTTCGCTCATTCTGATCCTATATTATGGGAAGATAAAAATCAGAGAAAGTGGCAAAATAAATCCTCTGCTTACTCTAGGCACAATAATAAAGGATCCCAGCTAGTCCACTCAGAAGCTGCAAGTAAACGGAAACTGATAAACTCTCGAAAGCCTATATTCTCTAGTGTTGTAAGTACTGTTATGACTTCTTACGTTTTGAAAGAAATGTGGAGTTCAGGTATGATTATTGTTGACACTGCCCATATCTAGAACTTTATTTATAATCTTTTTTTTTAAAGAACATTAAGTGATGGTTGGCAGCTTTTCTCGTTCCACATCCAGCAATTTAAGAGAAATAGCTGTAAGAACGTCTTTTGTCTTTTTTATTTTGTATCTAGAAAATGTCAAAAATGTTGTAATTTGGTTTCAATAAAAAAAAAGCTTTCTCTTTTCTGCTATTTTAATAAGAGAGCCAATAAGAGGTTATCTTTAAAAAGAAAGTGAAGACAATTGTTCATTTTCTAGACAAACTTGAATGCAACTAACTCTTTAGAATTCCATCCTTTCAGAGAGAGAAGTTATTTGTAAAAATAATGCCTTTCTATAACTTTAAGAGGCAGAAGAATGTAATTTTCCATCCCTGATTTTCTGTTAAAAGTCATCAAAACCCACACCTTTATCCTAAATAGCAGTGATCTACTTAAACAGATCATTATTTCAACTTTTAGGAGTCAATCTCCTGGATAGAAGGCTCTTAGATCAGAGCTTCTTAGCTACCTTGATTTTCATTACTAGAAAGAAAAAATATAGTTATATTAGAATATAGATTTAATTTTTTCAAAGCAACTAAATAAATAATACATTTTATAATTAGATTTGACTGGGAAGCAAAATGTGTTTGGTTAGGGGAGTCACTGGCATTCTATAATTTAACTAGCAAACAACTAAATGTAAGGGCGAGAGGAAAGAAGGGAAAGGAGGAAGGGAAGGAGGGAGGGAAGGAGTCTTGTTCATTCAAGTTGTACCTTCTCATAATACTTCACTTCATACTCCAAGATTACCCCATTGGGCCGATCTGGTTCCAACCAAGCCAGGGCCACACTATATCTTGTCACTTCTTTAGCCTGGACCAAAGCAATGGATGATGGTGCTATAAGGGAACACAAACAAACCAAAACGACATTTTATTTTAGGGAAGACAAAATGATTTGGGGAGTGTCAGTCAATCATTTCATCTTACTTAAGAAAAGCATGCAGGTCTGTTTTATTTTCCTCCTGACCACTTTACTCTACTCCAGTACAAAAAGCATACCATTTTTATCATTTGCTCCATTTTTTTTTTTTGGTATGTTGTTTGTCCTAAAAATACACTGTGATGTAAAAGTCTGGTGGCCCACAGGCCTGCTGTATTACCCCCACTTCACCTCGAGCCGTTCCTTATACAAGGCTATAGGCCTAGAGAAGGCTGTCTCATTCTGTCCTTTTGCGGCACGCCAGCCTTTGCAAGACCTACTTTTAACCTCAGTAAATCTGCCCTTCACACTATCTCTAAACATTGTGCGTGTCAGCTTACTTGGCTTTAATTTTACATGAGCAGGAGAACCTACAAATCTGCAAGTCTTCCGTGAGTACTGTAAGAAATGCAGGAAGGCAAACCATTTACATAATTTCCAATATAAATAAAAGTACTGCTTAATTACAGGAAGAGTTTTCAGTTTGAACACAACCATGCAAATAATGAAAAACACAAATAAAGCAGTGATGGTCTCCCTGGACACATGTGGTGCTTTGAGGCTATTCTAAAGGAGTTGAGTGGCCAAAATTCTTCTTTTCCCCAAGAAAGACACAAAGCAGCCCTTTTCGGTGCATGTTACTAGCAGTGAGGAGAGACACACCTGAGATTTATAAACCCAGGCTGTCCTGCACTGGCTTCTCCGCTGTGGTGGCTGCATTTCCAGCCAGCTGTTAGCAAGCTCTGTTGTGACAGACAATGGCGCCCAAACGTGAAATCTCCAGAGAAAAGAGGGAGCATTCATGAAATCCTTAATCTCATCTAGCAAAGCTGGCCTGTAGACCCAGAGATTACACAGGTCTTCTGAAATTCAATGAATATTCTTTTGTGTTCCCAAAGTGTGGCTCTATGTGAAAACAAATGTCCAAAAAGTGGCCACTGAAGAAAAACAAATGAATGTTTGGTCTTCCCACCCTTTCCCAATATACATGCGACTACTGACCCCGAACTTAGAAAAAGATAGAGTTAAGTAAATCGTCACTGAAAATAGAGTGGGAAAACCAAACCCACTTGACCGTATCTGACAGCTATACATGTATTGATGGCAAGAGAAACCAACCAGGTACACCTCGGTCACACCAGGGAGTCTTCCAGCTGACCCCGCCCACAGGGACTGCCTCCTGGAGGTGGTTGTTTGACAGCCTCGCATCTCTGTTAGGGATGCCTCCAATGGTAACCGAAACACACACACAAACCCTGCCTATTTTTCTATATATTTTTTCTCTCTCAATCCCAAAGCTGTTCCAGATTGAATCTCAGGCATAAACAAAAGGGAAAGATATAATGAACACACATGTCCTCCATCAAAGGCAAATCCTGAGGTCAGTAATAGCAAAGTGGATGCACAAAGCTACACGCAGCAGACATATGGAAGCTGCTGAGCATCCGAGGAAAATGAGAAACGGAAATGTGCTCATTACGTGCATTAAAGCTCCCCCCATGCACAGTCAAGCACATACACACTCTCATGCACATACACACACTCACACACACTCATGCACACGCACACTCACATACGCTCATGCACACAATCCACACACACTCTCATGCACATACACACACTCATGCACATACGCTCATGCACACAATCCACACACACTCTCATGCACATACACACACTCATGCACATGCACTCACATATGCTCATGCACACAATCCACATACAGTCTCATGCACATATACACACTCACACACACTCATGCACACGCACACACACTCTCATGCACACAATCCACAGTCTCATGCACATACACACTCATGCACACGCACACACACACTCTCATGTACATACACACACTCACACACACTCATGCACACGCACACACACTCTCATGCACACAATCCACATACAGTCTCATGCACATACACACACTCATGCACACGCACACACACTCTCATGCACACAATCCACATACACTCTCATGCACACGCACACACACTCTCATGTACACAATCCACACAGTCTCATGCACATAAACACACTCATGCACACGCACACAACACTCTCATGTACATACACACACTCACACACACTCATGCACACGCACACACACACTCTCATGCACACAATCCACACAGTCTCATGCACACGCACACTCACATACTCTCATGCACACGCACATTCTCACACACACACTCCATACACACACTCACACACACTCTCCTGCACGCACACTGTCACACACACTTTCAGGCACACACACAATCTTTCTTCACTGGTTGACACAGATCCATTGTCCAGCAAAATGCAAGGAGCAACTTTCTTAAATATGGAGGTAGCAAGGAGGCTTAGAAAACTGCCTGGCTGTGAAAAGTCATTTCACTCCAGGTAATAAATATATTGCCTAACCGAGCACTTTAGCATACACTCCATAAAGATGGCCTCTTTGAATTCTGATGTTCAGGATTGGGAAACAGAAAAAGTGAAGTCATTAGATGGAAAGCAGGAGGGAGAAAAATCATAAAATTATCAGATGAACTTTCTCTCAGAAGTGGTCTGGGTCAGATCCTGACAGTCGGCAGATCCCTCAGAGATAGTTGCCCGCCGGCCCTCCGAGGGTGCTAAGGCGTCTCTCCAGTGTGGCATCACCAAACTGCTTTATGTGGGAAGAGAATCTGATTTCTACTCCAGGAGTTTGAGCAGCAGCGTTCCTGTGATCATTTAAAGAGAATGTGAGCTGAAGTGAGGTGCTCAAAAAATTAAGTGGGGAGTCAGCCACCATAATCGTGTTAATAATAGAATATTTCTAAAGCAGCTTGACTTGGAAATCGATATGCACAAATGTGAAAATAAAACAACAGGGTGTACCTGGCGTCAGCTGTCATAAAAATGGAAGAAAATTAAAGATTAAAAGAGGAATATCAGGGAGAAGCAAGAAGGAATATGCGAAAACAGAATGCTAGGCGCGGGACAATCAGAACACGGCCGAGGTGACATTGGTCTGTAGGATCTCCTATACAAGTAAGTGCAACCAGGGGAAAGAAGAATAAATAGTTCTAATTCACAAGAAGTATTACAATGTGGGGCTGTAACTTCTGAATTCCTTATTGAACAGATGTTTTTAGAAAGAGCTATCAGGGCACAGTGACAAAAGCAATCCAAGACCCAAAGAGGTTGGGAAACGTACTTAAAACACACAACTGTACAGCGGTACGATACGGCAGTCACTCTTTCTCCAGCTCTGGAAGAACTTCTTACCCTCCCTCGAAACACAAGCTCACGTCTGCCAGATTGGCACTTTGGAAAGGAGACAGCTTGTCCTCCATGCACTAAGTCACACAGAGGTGCGTCCCTCACCCGTTTTAACCCTGTTTCCGACTCTGGAAGTTCCAGCTGTACCCCCAGTTCTCCTCCTGGAAGCCACACCCCCCTCTTTGTGCCTGCCTGGGGCTCGGTTCCTGGGACAGGCATTTGCCACTGGCATGTCCCAGTCTTTCCTCTACCCCGACAGCTCTCAAACATCAGAATTCTGTGCCATACATTTGCTGCCACATCCCCATGCAACTCGTAAGATGATTTAAGCCACAGTTTTTCTTTAATAAATGCAGTCTTTTTAATGCCAACTGTTATATTTGAAAAGAGCTTAACCACTAACTGGTGGCTACTCAAGATAATGGCAAGTAACCATAAAAATAAATATAATATGTGAATGAAAATGTTATCACTGTTTACTGGACATTCTTTCTGCTCCAAGTGTGTTAAAAAGAAAGATTAGCTAGTGTTAGAGAAGCAAAGGATATCCGGGCTCTGAGCTGAGGCTCTGGCCTTGGAGTACTCAGAATTACTGAGGGAGAATTGAAAAGAACCTAACTTGCCCACAGGGTCTGCAGTATTTTTAACATCCCATCTGTGTTTGCCCTAAAATCATCCCTAATGCCACACCTACTATGTTTCCACACTTACTAAAAAATGTCCAACCCAATTCCACTTAGAAACGTCTTGGATTTGGAATCACATTATCCCACGGGCTCTGCCCTTTGTTAAGAAAATTCGAAGAAAAGCTAATAGAACAGTAAAATGACAGATTGAATGTTCCCCTAAATATATACGGTTCAACCAGAGCTTTGAACAATTAATGTTTTGGTTCGAAAGAGGGCTTCTAATCATAGGAGGAATTTTGTCAACATAAAAAGACCAAGCAGAGAAAAAGGTCCTCACTGGCCACTCAGTTCTATGGCTTACACTCTGTGACCCTGCAGAGGTAAGGTCCTTCCTCGATATTGACTCGTCTACTAGACAAACAGTTTGTGAGCATGTATGGAATAAGGTCAAGAGAACACACTCCTTGGTGTCTGATTATGTACCATCTTATACTTTAGCCTCCTCTTAACTAAGAAGAAAAAAAAAGGGAAGAGAAGTTTTCATAATAGTCTTATAGAGAAGACTTTCTAATGTAACTCAAAGGACCCATTTTTCTATAATTCAAAAGAAGTCCATTCCTGCTCATCTTTTTATTCAAATTCTCTAATAGGAACATGGAGAAGTAAGAGGAGGGTCCTTCCTCATCATATTACATCCAGAGACACTCAGGACACCCGCTCAAGTATCAAAGGTGGAGCCAGGACGAAGCAAGGGGCTGATGTGTACGTCCTCCTGAGAGCAGAGATGCACGGTAGATGGAACTGCATTCCTATCTACCCAGGGACCACCTTCATACAGGCACTGCTCGTGTCAGGACTGGTTTGTGCCCCTGGTCAAAATCAGACATGCTTCACTGGTTAGGAAGTAGATATAACATATTTCAGGGAGAGCTGTCAGGCTAAGTTGATAGCAGTATGATTAGAGAAAGAAGATATGTATAAAATCACAAAGGTGAACACTACAAAATGGGTAGGTTTTTTTTTTAAAGATGCATGATTTAGTTAAGAGCTTAATTTTTAAACTTTTGAAACATAATTTCCAATGACCAATAGGTATTGATTTTTCTATTCTGAGGTTCCTGTACCTGAGACCATCCTTTTTTATTATTTCCGAGGAGATTTTAGTGGTTTTTAATCCAAAACAAGTCTTTCATGTCTTGTTTTTTTGCTTATAAATCATACTGACACATCCACAAAAAGGTGCTCAATAAATTTGTTGAATGAGTAAAAGCGAACTAAGTGTCAAAATTGATACAAAAAGTCCTTGCAGGGGCAGCGCCTATGGCTCAAAGGAGTAGGGGGGGTTTAAATCCAGCCCCGGCCAAAACACTGCAAAAAAAAAAAAAAAAAAAAGTTTTGCAACAATAAAAATTTCTCTACATAGAAAGTACCAGAAGTGAGCCAACCTGAAAACAACTTTCCATCTTCACCTGTTGCAGTTGACCTTTTGTGGGTTTGGTTTTGCTATTTAGGTTAACTAAGACATTGACAATTAGAGGTGAAGCAAATGATGGATCTAATTATAAAGAAGTTTCTGTTTCTAAAGGACATGTGATGCTTCTGAACATTTCAGATACACACAGGCTGTAAAATGTCATTCAGATGTAAGTTAACATTAAAACTAGGCTTTGTTGCACCTGTTCTAGAAGTGCTTGGAAGTTCTGCTCTTTAGGCTGATGAAGGTGTTGACAACTTGCTCGGTGTTTCTCCTCAATACTTGTAGGTCATATGCAAATAAGTCTCCTGATTTCCTAACTACCTGGATACAAGGCTGTTGAGAGTCCCAAGTCATAATCCTAAATCCAGAAAGGATCCTAAGCAACCATTCGTTTTCTAAGACTAGAATTTTCCTCCAGAGGTGCACGAGGGTAAACAATACCAGTTCCTGCCAACTGAAGCCATTAAGTATCACACAAGGCCCTGGGCAGCCACCAAAAGGACATATTGTTGAAATGTGAGAGTAATAGAGTACACTGCCCTCGCAGCCAGAGTGGAGGCAGCGAGATTAAACATTTGGGACACATTCCTTTTCTACATACCGGCTGGAAACAAACAAAATTGTCATAAAATACTATTTTTTTAATGACAGAGCAAAAACCAGAAGAGGACTGTTAATGGTACAAAAATATAACTATAATTAAATAGTTAGAAAAAACAATATTTGATAGCACAACAAAGTGACTACAGTCGACAAAAAGTTAGGATATACTTTAAAATAACTAAAAAGTTGGAACTGGAAGGTTCTCACACAAAGGAACGATATATTCTTGAGGTGATGGATAACCCAGTGCCTCTGATTTGATTATTACACATTCCATACCTGTATCAAAACATCTCAGGTACTTGAAACATATATACAACGATGATATCCCCATAATAATTAAAAATACAAAAACATTAAAATTTTATATTAAGGGTAAAAAAGAGAGGATACAGGGGAAAATTCACTAAAGCTTGGTAGTTGAATATCTGAGCTTTCTAGCAGAAAGCCAAGATGAATTTTACCCCCAAATAATTTTGTATTCAAAGGTCCACATACCCCTGAGAAACAGAGAAAGCTTTCTAAATAGAATCCCCATTCGCTATGTACCTGTGGTTACATTTGGTTTGAGAGCAGACCCCGGTGCAGTCAGAAGGCACATGTGGGTTTTATCTCTGTGTGTGTTTTTGATAAACAGAAACAGCACAGATGAGGGGGCTCTATCACGACTCTCTAACAGTGGTACATTTCACAAGGAAAAATTACAGGAGATGCTTTGATGTCAAACAGAGGTGGCTCCCTTTAAGAAAGTGGTAAATTTAACTTTCTTTGGTTCAAAGCTCAGCAGTTCTCCTTGCTTCCCACTGATGCAAATGCTGCAATTTTCTTTTATTCACTTCCTCAATGGCTTGCCATTAAACACCTACAAGTCATTTTACTGCAGCAGTTTGGTCCTTGTGACACCCAAATGGGACAGAGAAGAGAAAAAGAGATACGGAGAAAAGAAAGAGCAGAAGGTTTCCTTGAGTCCAGCATCACAAGCAACGAATTAAAACAGTTTGGGGGAACTGAGGAGGGGGCAGGAAAACAGCTGAAACAGACTGACTGCATCTCATTACTGGTTCAAATTAGGGGCTGGGGGGAGTGAGGCAGGAAATAAACAGATGCAATGAAAGGTCCCCAGCCTGTGGGCAAGGAAGAGTGAAAACAGCCCTTTTTGAAAGTCTAGAAACTTGAACCTTAGGATGTCAGTGGTGCACAATGGCCAGTTTTGGGGGGATGGCCAGTTTTGGGGGGAAGATGACTTCCTAATCACAGCAGTATTACCTTCTCCCTCCTTAGACCTGGATTTAAGTGGATGATGTTTACTCAAGGGGTCTTTCACTGACAGGAAAAATAAACCCACAGTTTATACATATCTCTGCTTAAAGCAAATAGCACATTTAAATTTAATTACTCGGAGCTTAAGGTGGTTTTTGTTCCCTATTTCTTTCTTAATTCAACACCGCAGCTCTGATTCTCTCTTTATCAAAGGTCTGTGCATTTTAAAATGCTGTCAAGCATCAAAATTAAATGCTTCGGAGCACTAATGATATCCTTGTGATTAACGGTTTTGCATCTCCGAGATACTAAGAAGCCTGGTGCTAATATTAATTGCTGTCTTCCACATTCCACCAAATGGAGAGAAGGATTTCTCCTCTTAAGCTAAGCAATTCCTATGGCACCAAACGTCACTGAACAATTTTTATGATTTTTTTTTTACCATTATCTTTACAGAACTCCAGCATATAGTTTACCAAGTGTTTTCACATGTACTTGATGTCAATGGCAACACATTCAATCATCTGGGTTTTAACCCCTCTGCTGTTTTTTAAGTAAAATTATTGAAAGACGCAATCCCCAACCAAGCCCCCTGGATATATCACCAACTTAAAATTCAGCTCCACACCCTACAGTTTTTAGTTGCTCCACAATTTCTCCACATGAGCGCATTTTCTCATAGTCAAGAGGTGAAACTGTTTTTAAAGCCAACAAGCAAAGCATACAGAAAAAAAACCTTGGTTATTCCAAAATTGATACATATTTTTCCCTATTTGACAAAAAAGAATTAGAATCAAATCCTCTAGAATACTGAATTAAATGAAGTTTACTTATATTGAAATATGGAAGTATTTATATTTATTAAGCTTATCCTTTCAAATATGTGAGGGATATATTTGTTTTCCCCTAGAAGAATTTCCAAGTTCAGAACAGAATCTATTTTAAACAAATATACTATAAAACAAAGCAGAGCACAGTAACACTTACTAAAGGACACAATTGACCCTTGCTTCCAAAGATTTCAGGATTCTGATTTTGGAGCACTAAGAATGCTTTAACTAAATAATGCAAGAGTAAGACTTGGCAAAGTCATTACCAGGGTTTTATTTTTTGTTTAAT
Organism: Arctocebus calabarensis; assembly: GCA_963573935.1. NCBI lineage: Eukaryota > Metazoa > Chordata > Mammalia > Primates > Lorisidae > Arctocebus > Arctocebus calabarensis. The sequence continues at coordinate 22,206 of CAUYON010138897.1, forward strand.
ATGAAACCAAAGTCTTATAAGACATTTTTTCCTCCCAGATAGATGAGGTGGCTAATTTTTTAATTTTTTTTTTGACCCCAGGGATGAGCAGCAGATTATTTTTGACAAATTCTTTACAGAGAGCTATTGATAAAATTTTTCAATAACCAAATGTGATGCTATACTTAGTCTTCCTGTTAAGTATTTGTGTAGGGAAGTTGAAAGTCTTGGGATTGGCCTCTTTGGCTAAGCTTCCAAAAATATGTGCTCTCTTCTCCTAATAGCAATTTTTGGGATGGAGCTTCTCAGGCACGCACTACATCCCTAGACACTTTTGTATCTAGGGTGGTTCACATGACTGAGTTTTAGGCAATGGGATATAGGTTGAAATGATTACTCCTCTTCTACAGCTGATCCACACATAGCTCCCTGTGACCTTATATTCTCTGGAACCCAACTCACCACCTGCCAGCAGCAGGTTGATGCCCCAGGGCCAATCCAAAGCCCCCATCAACCTCACTTCATCATCATCAACTGGATGTGACTTAAAGAAATAATTTTCTATGGCAATACCAACTGACATGTGGGGTTACTCATTCAAGTGAAGTAGAGCCACTTGGGGAAAAAAGAGGCATTTTCATATAATGACTATTTCAAATAAACTGCAGTGGTATCAGAAGATAGTTTGAAGCTGCCTGAACGGCCTTTGGGTTCTCTACTGGGAACTCGGGTCATAAACAATGAGCAAATAAATACCCACTTATTTGTGAGAAATTGGAGAGGGCGTGCCCTGAGGTCATCAAAGCCAGGGGCAGAGGCTTCACAGGGACACAATTATAGCCACCTGTCTTCCAGCAGCCAAGGAATTCCGCAGAATCACAAAACGCTGGGCCAAAGACTCAGCTGAGCTTGTGTTAATTCCAAATGGAGAAAGGCAGAGTGGTTCTCAGAATAGCTTAGTGGAGTTCCCTTTTAAAGAGAGTTTAGTCTTCATCTCACAATTACCAGCTTAAGCAGTGAGGACTTAGGGCGTGTGAACGGCCCCTAAACAGAGGATGGGGCGATGAGCAACACAGGGGCTACTTCCTCCAGGAAGGCTCGTCCACACATTTGTCATTTAATCCTCACAAGTCTTTGATGTAGTTAGAATCATCACCTAATAGTTCAGAGTTGAAAACTCAGGCACAGAAAATTGTAATGATTTGACTAAAACTATAACATGAGATTTGAAATTCAAGTCTTCCTGACTCAAAAGTATATGATCCTCCCTCTATGCCACACGTCTGTAATAACACAGTTAACTCTCATTCATTGAGTAATTATGATGTGCCAAGCATTGTTTTGACTCTCTTTCATGAGTTAATTCACATAAACCTCACAAAAGCCCTTGAGATAGGTACTATTATTATCCCCATTTTACAGAAGGGAGTTAGAATAACTTGCCTTAAGTTCTATCTTGTAAGTGGTGGTGAATTCCAAAGTCGGGTCCTACAGCCCGAGTTCTTCACCACTAAGCTACAGAAAGTGACTAATTTCTACGCCTTCTTTCCCTGGTAAGCTGCTGGAGACTTGAAAGTTATGCGACTTCCTTCCCACAGCAGCAGCGGTGGCAGAGACAGAATAAATCTGAGACCTGTCGTGTGTTAGGTACAGAGCTGTCATGTACGTTGCTGGGTGCCAGAGACCCGAGGTAAGTTAGATGTGATCCCTACTCAGAGACAAACATTAAAGCTTGTTATGATGAATCAACTCAAATCAGAAAGAACCGCTCAAAACAAGATAAGAACAAAACCCAACAAATTCCATTACAAAGTAAAATAATATTATTTGGAGTTAGGGACAAGGTAAGGGTGCAAGAAATCTTATAAAAATGTATCTGAAAAAAAATGTGTCTGAGCCGGACAATTGTTTGAAGACTGCCAAAAGTTCTATTGTTCTGTTCCTCGGCCTGGGTGATGGGCACATGGATGTTTATTTTTATTTCACAGTTATTCAGCGACTATACATTTCAGTCTTGTCTACTTTTCCGTAAGTGGACATATTTCATAGTAAAGAGGTTATAAAACAAATATAAATGCTAAATAAGAGTAATAAACATGAGCTATCAAAATTATTATTAGAAAGACCCACCTGGTATCTCTAATAAACTCCTGGGTACAGATCTAAAGGTATCATGAAAAAGTTAAGTTTTTATAAATTAGAGCTTTTAAGTTAATCATGATGCTTACTACCTGAGCCAAACTGTGATCCTTGCTCTTTATAGTAAGGAAAAAAAAATCCATTACTTAGATGCCTGTTTAACTTTTTAAGACAGCTAATATGGCACTAGTGTTACTACAGGTAAAGTCATAGGATTAGTTACAGAATTACAAGTGGGTGACAGCTCTACTTGGAACCAAGGCACGCATCCACAGAATTAACAGGGAATTACTTCAGGGGCATCCAAATGTCTCCGCTGCGGTTCAAGGGTGTCCTCTGTTTAGTCTGAGGGCTGCTTGTTTTACTTTCTACTTGCTTACTAAGAAATTTGTTGGCAGGTTCTGACAAGGAAAGCTCCAGACTTGCCAACAGAAACATGGCAGGATTCAGCGTGTGCATTTCCTGTGCGGTAAGAGTGCCAGCTTGCAGCAAACAGGAAAACAAGTCTTTCCACTGGAAGGCAACTTACACACGTAAGAATCTGCCTGAGCAAGACAATTGTTTGAAGAGAAGACAATGAAGTAAAGCTACTAAAGATAATAAAGGAATTTTAAAAGTAGGTATTTTTTTTTCTCTGAATGCTTCTAATAAGACGGATCTTCTCACTGGACCTAAATATGCTGAAAAAGTATCTAGCGTTTCAAGTCTTAGTTGAAATTATTTGATGTATGTCTTGGGTAGACAGAATAGAGAGCTCTGACCAAAGTGAGGCCTTCCATGACCTACAAGGTAATAAATTTGGAATATGGAGAATAGTTTAAGAAAAAGGTTCTCTTTTACTGGTTAGAAATACAGCAAAGAGAAAGGCAAAGGATTTGCCGCAGTGAATCAAGGCTTCTGTTCCTTCAGCTGTCAGCTCTACTGGAGAGCTTCGAGCATTCCAAACCTGGAAAATAAAAAGATAGGCTGTGGGCTTCAGGTCCTCTTTGTTACTCAGACAGCTGCTAATCGTCCTGCTGCGTGAAGAGCCACTGAGACAATGCCATGGCGTTTAGCTTTCTGTCATCCAGGCATCTAGATCAGTCCCCAATTAAACATGTGTTAATCACACAGACTCTAAAAGCCTGGATGATAGATGCACCCAGTAAATCTCAGCTCTTGCCTTTTACTTTTCTCACTCCGATTTCTACATTTACAGGCGGAAATCCTTAAAAGCCTGTCCAGAAACGGACCAATATAAAGGCTTGTTCATTACTTTATATCAGATGCTTGATGATTTCCTACCTCAGAAAAGCCTTTCAGAAAGCGACAAGACATTGATCATTCTGCTGAAGAGCCTGTCTGCTTCAATAAATAGATCCGCTACGCTGTTGTCATCTTGACTTTTTAAGTGTGATAACTGATCCAGGAGTGTTGGGGCTTTACCACTTGCTATAGGGAAGTTAAAAAAGGAAAATTCCAGTAGATGAACCCAGGAAACTTTAGTGGGCTAATAATACTAATAACACTAATAATTTCCTCCAACACAGGTCGAATGATCCCCCATTCATGACCCCAAGTGAGAGTGAACAAAAGGCATCCAATTCTGGATTCAGATACTTGTAATAACAAAAAAAGGATACGTATGGGAGGAATCCTTTTTAACTCCATGCTTTGAAATTTATGTGGATAAAAGGGTCTCAATGTTCCTTTTTCACTGATCTCTATTTCACAAGGGCATGAAGACAGCCTTGCTAATTTCTCCATAGACTTTCACTCATAGCTTTCGTTATGAATAAATGACTTGATAATCAATCCCCAAACCAGCCAACAAACAAAAAACTAATGATTTTCACAGGAGGTATCTAAATGCTGTAAGGTGAAAAGAATAGGAAAGTTTCAACCAACATAAGAGGCTGGTGTGACCTCAGTAATAAAACAGCGTTCGCCATTCTGAGTTATTAGAAATCCTCTGAAATTAGATTCCTATTTTGTTTTTCATTTCTCAATCTAATGGAACCCATGAGAAACAAGTCAAATATTTGCCAGGTGCCAGGTTGACTCCAGCTAAAGGAACTGAAGTCCTTGACTTTCAGTGGAGCCCAAATACATCTTGAGTAACTCCTTCCCCATCAATGTCTCAGTGATGGTCCCCTGTCTTCCAAGTTCAAAGATTGGAAGTCAATTAATGTCACTTATAATGTGAGCACCTGTCGACTAAGACCTGGACTGAGACCAGTTCCATTAACATAGTCACTCAGTAGCTGACAGATGATTGGGCCTTAGACCACTTATGATGTAGTCCACATTTGAGAAGGTGACCTAAAGGCAGAAAGGTCCAGAGACCCATTAGTCATCTTCCAAGCCATCCAATTCTCTAGCACATATACAGTTGGAACAGAGTAACTATTTTTTTATTTTTTTTTAATTATTATTTTTTTGTAACTATTTTTTTAAATGGTCATTTAAAAGGATCACATGAGCTGCTCCATAAAAAGGTCATGGTGGCCACAATCTGGGATCATAAGCTCCTCAGCATCTTTAGCTGCCCTTGTTCTTTTTATCTCTAAAACTATTTCTCCGTGACTTGTCTTTCTCTCTCTCTTTTTGCACTTGAAACACATCAGCAGAATAGAGTAAAAAAGATGAAAAATATGTGATAAAGAATAAATTAGAGCATGAAAGCATAGAGTACAGGCTGCCAGCTACCACTAGTAGGCCCAGATAGGCAAAGGAAACATGTGCGTAAAACTTTGGTTGCAAATCAGTGTTCTGTGCCACTTGGCGTATTTCCAAATCCAAATGTTGCTTGGCTTAAGGGTTAAGGGCTGAGAAGTGATGGCCATGGATGATGAAGTAGAATGTCACAAGTGGAAAAGAGGAAGTGGGGAGAGAGAGGGAGAGAGTGAGCTGAAGAGCTATGGGGGTGAAGTTATGAGATTCCTCATCTTACTGCAATTTGGTTTGATGGCGTGGAAGTCTAGAAAAGCTCTGAACAAAAAAAGTCAAAATGTTCAGGACAATATTCATTGGCTGGTAGCCATTCCCTGGCTACCACAGAGAAGCCAGGTTTTACTATCACATAAGGAACCCTCTGGTTTATGTGCAGCCAAATCTCACCTGTCCAGTTAGTCGCTTGCTCTGTAGATAAGCACAAAGGAGAGACGATCAGAGGAAAGAAAAAGAACAGAGACTTCGAGTGGGAGATGACACGGGTGAGGAGCAGGAAAGTTATTTATGAGAAGGAATTTTCACTGTAGGAATCTGCAAATATAGATTTATTATTATGTTTTTTAATTTTGAAGTATCAGCCAGAAGCTAAATTATGCATGGCAGATAATTTAAACTCCTACAGGTATTATAAGACTGAAGTGGAAAGAACTGAGCTCTTAACATTTTAAAATATTATTAAGGCCCCAACTGGATCTGTGCTTGAGAATTCGAGATGACTTTTGTAGTCATAAGGAATATCAAGGCTCAGCAGGGCACCATATGGCTGTAATCCTAGCACTTTGGGAGGCCAAAGAGGGAGAATAAGTTGAGGTCAAGAATTTGAGACCAGCCTAGGCAATGGAGTGAGAAATTATATATAAAAAAAAAAAAAAAAAAAAAAAAAATACATTTAAAATCTAATCAGTCAGGCATGGTGACTTGCACCTGTGGTCCCGGCTACTTGGGAGACTAAGGCAGGAGGATCATTTGAGCCCAGGAGTTTGAGGTTAAAGTGAGCTATGATGATGCCACTGCACTCTAGGCAGGATGACAGAGTGAGACCCTGTCTCAAACAAACAAATATAACAACTAAAAAACCCACCCCCCAAACAAAAACAAAAACAACAACAAGAAAGATTTTAAAAGAGAGAAATTCAAATAAATTCAAGTTGGGGGGGCAGGAGAATGAGGGAGAGAGGAAAGGGGAGGTGGATGAGAGTTACAGTGTATGGCACACTTCTTAGGGGTGGGACACAATCATGAGGGAGACTCCCTAACAAATGCAAACAGTGTAACCTAATTCTTTGTATCCTCAATAAACCTGCAACAATAATATATATATATATGGCTCAGTAACCAGAGCACAGTGGTTATGGTGCTGGCCACATACACCAAGGCTGGTGGGTCCAAACCTGGTCTGGCCAGCTATACGACAATGACAACCACAACAAAAGAAATAGCCGGGCGTTGTGGCAGGTGCCTGTAGTCCCAGCTACTTGGGAGGGTGAGGCAAGAGAATCACTTAAGCTCAAGAGTTAGAAGTTGCTCTGAGCTGTGATGCCACAGCGCTCTATCCAGGGTGACATAGTGAGACTCTGTCTCAAAAATACAAACTATATACATATATATATATAATATTAAAAAAAAGAAATAACAAAGAATACATTTGGTAAGCTGTAACTGTTATAGGACTTGATTTTTTTTTAATCTTATTAAATCATAATTGTGTACATTAGTGCAATCATGGGGCACAATGTGCTGACTTCATAAACAATCTGACATATTTTCATCGAACTGTTAAACATAGCCTTCATAGCATTTTCTTAATCACTATATGAAGACGTTGGGATTCTACATTTAGTAAGTTTCACCAGTGGTTCCCAGCATAGGTGGGCAATCTTAGAATCTGCTGAAGTGTGAAGTTCAATGTAACTGGCTCCACCCCGGAGTTAATCCCTAAATACTAGCAGGACCTCATTAGAACACATCTCAGCCAGAAAGACTTCCATTCCACGGAGTCTAAGACAGACACTGGAGCAGGGCTCTGGCATACAATAAGCAGTTTTCTAGAAGTTATCCTGAGTGTGTTCTGAAATAGGAAGAGGAGGAGGTAGAGGAAAAGAGAAAAAGTCATCTTTCAAAGACTGGTAAAATATACCTTTGAAGAGTTAGCAGGCAAATTTAAAGGGCCTCTCTCTCATAGGTCATTCTCCTCAAATGTTCCTAGATAAGAATATATTACTTTTTATATTATATGATGATCCCTTTGATATGTCCCCAGCCCCTTTGAGCTGCACGTGAATTAGCTGACTAATCCGCATAGCAGTATGCAATGAGAGCTGTAAACACAGTTTATGCTTTTTACATGTGCTGTGCACTGTCCGTGATTACTAGAGGACACTTCCACAGGGTGGGATTCTGCTATATTTGTTATCCTTGCTTCCAGCGTAAAACAGCAAGTCTGCTATTTGCACAAAGCCCTCACCTGTTTATATGTGTGCCCCTAGCTTTGATAAAGAAACATGAACCAAACGGTGTTCCCACCCACCTTCACATTTATTATGATCAAAATACACGCTTCTTATACTAAAAAAAAAAAAAAAAAAAAAGAGTTGATTCAGAAGGCAGAATTACAGCTTGCTGTATGTTATCTGGACCCACATAAACTCTCCTGGGAGCCCTGTCAGAGTTTATTCTAAAGGATGGAAGAAGCTTGCTATACACTCAGTGAGCTAAGGGAAGCAGGTCTCTATTCAGCACCTTCCAAGAAGCTGAAGCTGTGTGTGTCAGTCCGCACTTATCACAGACAAAAAGGTTCCTAGATAAGAATTTTTAAATATATTTAATTTTTTTTTTTTGAGACAGAGCCTCAAGCTGTCACCCTGAATAGAGTGCCATGGCATCACAGCTCACAGCAACCTCCAATTCCTGGGCTTAAGCGAGTCTCCTGCCTCCACCTCCCAAGTAGCTGGGACCACAGGTGCCCGCCACAACGCCCGGCCATTCTTTGGTTGCAGCCGTCATTGTTGTTTGGCGGGCCCAGGCTGGATTCAAACCCGCCAGCTCAGGTGTACATGGCTGGTGCCTTAGCCCGTTGAGCCACAGGCGCCGAGCCAAAATATATTTAATCTTAATGTCAGCCTCTTCCCACAGCCTTACAAAAAGGTTTTTTTGAAAGTGATGAACAGGCCGAGCACAGCAGTGGCTCATGTCGGTAATCTTGACATTTCGGGATGCCAAGGTGGAAAGATCACATTAGGCCAGAAGTTTAAGAGCAGCTTGAGCAAGAGCAAGACCCCAACCCTAAAAAAAAAAAAAAAAAGAAGAAGAAAGAAAGAAAAATTAGGTGGGTGCTGTAGCACATGCCTATAGGGCCATGTTCTGAAGAGTCTGAGGCAAGGGAATCACATGAGCCCAGGAGTTTGAGTTTGCAGAGAGCTGTGATCGTGCCATTGCATTCTAGTGGTGGTGACAGAGGGAGACCCTATCTCAAAAATAAATAAATACATAAGCGAAAGTGGTGAACAAGCAGCCTGAGAAATCTGTATATGCAGATTAGCATTTAAAAGATGAGAAGCTAACGAGAGTGGACCACAGGCCCCAGAGTTTCTCCCCTTTCCCCAACAAAGAGTAAAAGCAAAAGAGAACATATGTTTACGTTTCTGTAATTTGACCCACAAAGTATGTTAGACGGATCATGCTTTATGAAGTGGCCCTCCTACTTTGTCATACAAAAGCAAAATACGTAAGGTGGTACAGAGGAGAGCCACAATGTGGTTTGTCATTTAGGTCAGGCTCATTGGCTTATCACAACAGAGAAAGGAGGAACTTAACAGTGGAGGGCCTTTTTTCAGCTCCATGACTAGTTTGGAGTCACTCTGGTGAGTGTTCACACAGCTTTCTGGGGTCCAGCCCTCACCTGAGCAACCTCATCATAGGTGACACTCCCCAAAATATCCCACGGCGCTCACTAGGTGAGAGGTCAGACTGGTAGCTGGTATGGCCTCTGTTTTTACTATGGCACTTTGGGGGAGCCTAGGGCACATCTCATTCTTCTATTTTATATATATATATTTTAAGACAGAGTCTTGTTCTGTCGCCTTGGGTAGTATGCCATGGTGTCATAGCTCACAGCAACCTCAAATTCTGGGGCTCAAGAGATCGTCTTGCCTCAGCATCCCCAGTAGTTGGGAGTACAGGTGCCCACCACGATGCCTGGTGGGCATTTTAGTAGAGAAGGGGTCTCGCTCTGGCTCAGACTTGTCTTGAAGTCCTACGCTCAAGGGATCTGCCCAACTGGGCCTCTCAGAATGCTAGAATAACAGGCATGAGCCACCGTGCCTAGCTCACCAGCCACCTCAAACTTCCAGATTCAAGCTATCCTCCTCTCTCAGCCTCCTGAGTAACGGGGACTACAGATGACCGCCGAAATTCCTGGCTGAATTATCTATTTTTAGTAGAGAGAGGGTCTGGCTCTTGCTCAGGCTTTTATCAAACTCCAGAGCTCAAGGGATCCTCCAGCCTCAGCCTCCCAGAGTTATAGGATTACAAGTGTGAGCCCTGTGTCCACCATCTCTTTCAGTCTTTCCTTCTGGCACAAGCAGAGAAAGAAAAAGCCCATGGGTGGGTTTCAGGAAGGGGAAAACTGAACACTAGGAGAAGGCTCATTACATAAGGGAGATGTTTTTAATACTGAAGGATTAAGCTAAGGTGTGCTTATTTTGAGGGTAAAATGTTAAGTCCTTAAAAAAAATCCACTTGCCTCTTTACTGGAGGACAACATGTAAGACACCCTCGAATTGTACACCCACATCACAAAGACACCACAGGAATGCTGAGATTCGAGGAAGGCTCTGCTTATTTGGGTGACATGGACAGGCATTGCAATTAGTCCTGTAGATTTCAGATCTCTTAATGCAAGACTAGTCCTGCAGCATGGCTTTTGGGGTTTCACAGTGTTTAAAGGGAAAAACTATTTAAAGACACCAGTAGGGGGTTAATGGAAGCTTTGATAAAGTTTCTCTGGATCTTTTCAAGGATGTTCAATTGCAGACTGGTTTGTAGAGACCCGTCTGGCTCCTCTGAGGAGACAGTAATTAATTTAGCCAGCGGAGTGACAATTAGATAATTTAGAAGCCCATCTAAAACCCTTGCTAGCCCTACACTGTTCATTTCTCGTCTCAGCCAGGCACTTCTTTTTTAAATCTCTTGATGGCTTCTCCAGAGGGTGTACAAGTTGGCGCGAGTGTTCAATGGAACAAGCATAATACGGAGGGATAAAAAACAAATCAGAATTAGACTGTCAAATGAATGGTGGTGGATGGATTTCCCTTCTTACAAATGAATGTGTGTGCATGTTTATGTAGGAGCAAGGGGAAAGGAATCAAGAAAAATAGTGTTCTCAGTCCGGGTGTATAAATAAAACCTTCATTTTCTTAAAGTAGAATCTAAGAATCTTTTTGTTTTTTTAATGCAACATAACTTTTACTTATATGAAATAATTACCTCTAGGCTCTGTAGAAATACTATTTGTCTATGCTGCTCAGTCAACCTTGAGGTTGGATAATTTAGTGGGTTCTTTTGGAAGGCTTTATTTTTTTTCCCCACTCCGGGACTTGCGGCACCCACCCTGAATACAAATTCACAGACCCTGGTGCCACACACAGGAGGCTATATCATTGCATGTCTGCTGCCTTATTTTGTATTTAATTATGATCATAATTAGTAAGAATGCTTATTAATTACAGTCATAGCAACAGTGTTCTGTAAATAAAATTCTTTTCAGGAGAAAGTTAGAATCAAGAGACTGTTTCCTCTTTAAAAAAAAGTGTACTACATATTTTTTAAATGTGTATTTCATAGGTATTATGAACTTAACCAAAAGCTCATGGCTAGACCAGGGCTGTTAATGAGGAAACCACAGCTTAGCTCTTGTGAAGCCCATTGTATGCTTGCTTGGGCCTATAATTACTCCAACCAGCTCCATACAGATCCCTTACCAAATGATGATGTGCAAACAACTTTTCGGTAAATCCTCTCAGTGCAATTGCTTTAGAATCTGTTCGAAGAATTCAAAAATATGTTGTGCATTTTATAGATCTCACTATTGCCATCCTTTGTTTTTCCTTTAAATTTCTTAGGGGTAAGAAGAAATAGCGTGATTTATTGAAGATCTAAGGCAAACAGGAAACTATCTCAGAAAGAGGATAATATAAAAGAGCACAGCGTATAATTACTGATAAAGAGAATTGCTGTGAGAGTCTAGGACACACACAATAGTGTTAAGAATGTATGTTTACAAAAAAAGAAGAAGAATGTATGTTTTAAAGAGAACCAGAATTCCAAGTATCGTAGCTGAGCCTGCTTCACAACATCCATTTATATCTGAGTGTCAATGGGGAAAAAAAAATTGTTGTTCAAGAGCAAAGTCATGAATAAAATCCTAATTATTTTAGCTCATTTCTCTTTACATGAACAAAACCTCTAAAACAAAAGGTGTCTTGCCAAATATAAAAATTGCTCCCAATGTGACATTAACCTAAATATTAACCTACTGCACCCTTTGTCAAAGCAGTTTCCCACAAATGACAACAGCATTTCAACATCTTCTCAACTTCCTTCCTTACCGGTCCCCATTCTTGATTTAGTGCTCCAGAGAAGAGGTCAGCAAACTGTTTCTTTAAAGAGCAAGATTGTTCATAAATTTGCTTTGTGGGCCACGAACGCTCTGTTGCAGGAACTACCTTGTTGTCACCCGAAAGCAGTCTTAACCAAATGAATGGGTATTTTTTCCAGTAAAACCTTCATTTATGGATGCTAGAACTTGAATTTTACATAGTCTTCAAATGTCCCAAATACTATTCTTCTTTTGATTATTTTCAACCTTTTAAAAAGCCAAAACAGGGCAGCACCTGTGGCTCAACGAGTAGGGTGCCGGCCCCATTTGCTGAAGGTGGCGGGTTCAAACCCAGCCTTGGCTGCACTGCAAAACAGAAAACTAGCCGGGCATTGTGGTGGGCGCCTGTAGTCCCAGCTACTCGGGAGGCTGAGGCAAGAGAATTGCCTAAGCCCAGGAGTTGGAGGTTGCTATGAGCTGGGTGACACCATGGCACTATACTGAGGGCAATAAAGTGAGACCTCTGTCTCTACAAAAAAAAAAAAAAAAAAAAGAAAAGAAAAAGCCAAAACATTCTTAGGGGACTGTACAATAACAGGTGGAGGATGGACTAGGACTGGGTAGGACCCGAGGGCCCTAGTTTGCTGACCTCTGTTCTAAGGGCACTAAAAGAAGCAAAAGTTTGTGCCCTGAAAATATCAATAAATCTTTTTTTTTTTTTTTGCCTTCTTTTCAAGGGTGCATAATGGCCTTGGTCCAGGTCACACTACATATCTCACTTGGATTTAGTATTCCAACACAGTTCTCAAAATCAGCAGGAATGCACTTCCTGTTTGTGCCATGATGTACATCAGGTCCCCTCCAGAGGTGCCCTCAGACATAAATATGGGTCAGAACCAGATTCTTCTATGAGCCTGTGTCTCCAGTACCCTTTATATCAGGCCAAACTGGACTTACCAATACCTCTTCTTTCTTCCCGTGCCTTTCTTCTCTTAGCCATAATAATGCAACAGTCTTGTTATCTGACCATTGCCTTCATTTCAATATAGACAGAGGCAGAATTTTATAGATTGAAGCTAAAGAATGTTGCATGAGCCCTTTCTCAACCTTTGTTCCTAATTTGTTATTTGTAGTTTTGTAGGGTTTTTTTCCCCCTTAATCATGCAAAAATTGTCTGCACAAAACCTCGCTCTACCATGTCTACAGCACATTACCTAAATTAATTGCTCTAAGACTTTTCCCTTTCTCCAACCATTTCCTTGAAGCTTTCCTCTTTCTATCTAGAAGACAGGTACCAATTATACTCAGTGGGGATGAGAATTCCCACTGTTCTCCATTATCGCACTCAAATAACATAATATGTCTAATTAAAAGATGGCAGCGAGAGAGAGAATGGGAACTTACCAGTTGGGTAATAAAAGACAGTGTGCTTCTTGTACTTAGTTATTTTCTTTTCTCTATTCATTATTTGGGCTTTATTAAATTTATCACTATTTGATAAAAAAAGTTAACAGATTTGTTTTTACTGAAAATAAACACTAATCAACAAACAGACATTGAATATCCACTACTAACTCATCATACAGTGGCATTTTGATGAGGTATATCACCACTTAATTGTAGGCACAATTTTTTTTCTTTCAGCTAATTCTTAATTGTCCAATCCCAGAGTTCAATGCCAGTCTAACAAGCAACACCAGCTCATCTGAAGATCAAATAACTACAAGGGGATTCATGAGAGGCTCTCCTGCAAAGCTCTTTATAGCAGCCTGTCCCTCTGAGAACTGCAATGGCAGCATTATGCTCTCAGCATGGGGTAGTAGACCCCAGGAAACATGGAACCTTTCCTATATGTTGAGCCACAGGCCAGCCCAAACAAAGGGCTGTTAGCTATGAAACCCTTAAACAGTGGACATTGCTATGAATTTTACTTTTCAAATATATAACTAGAACAGAGTATTTCAATCTTATTGCACTATGGACATTTTGCACCAGTGAATTCTTTGGTGCTGGGGAGGCTGTCCTGTACATTATAGGATGTTCAGCAGCAAACCTGGTGCCTCCTCATTAGATACACCAGCACCGAAAATGTATCTGGTTTTCACCAAAATGCCAGGGTTAGGGGTGGGAGGCAGAAATCATCCCTCACTGAGAACAGCTGCACTAGAGGTACATTATATCATCCTTCCTCCCGTTAAAATACTTTGGAAAAGTTAGGGATTGGAAGGGAGGAGGAAAGGCAGAATTTAGATGTTAATTCTGCTGAAGCATTTTTGACATTCCTCACCTTGCCCCCACCCCCCTTTTAGAATTACCTTTTGAGACCATTTCTGAACATCATAGGAAAATAAGGCTCACTCCCTCACTTTCATAGCTCATAGCTTTTGGTTATAGATTTAGAGTCGTACAATGTTAGAACTGGAAGAGACTTCCGAGAGTAGCCAGGCTTAAATAATACTGTAATCCATCAAGTACTTTAACTCCTTCCAGCTGAGAGTGCTACAGATATTTGCTTGTCACCAGGACACTATAGCTGTGCTAGATAGATGATTGGAGGCAAAGTACCTAGAACGGTGTCACAGGCAAAGTAAAAATGAGCAGTTGATGTCAGTGCCCTTGAGGGCAATTTGGGGCTAATAGCGGACATCATTCTTAGGGGGTGGGTCCATAATGATTTAAAAGAAACCCACCAGAGTCATGACCCAGTGTTACAGTGAGAACATGGACAGTAGGGGATGCTTGGTTAAAGAAAAGATTCAATGATAGGAAGCTGCTGCTGGCTGCCATGGCAGCGTTTTTAACAAAAAATATTCGCAGTTCTGTTGCTTGGCCAGGAAACCTTGTTTCATTTTACAGCATTTCTCTTTCCTAGTGACACATCCTGTACTCATTTGCCTGAGATGGTTCACTTAAGTAAAAGTAAACCAAGGGAAAGCCATCTGGAAAACAAATCACCCAGCAATTTGCTTATCCATTTTTCATAAACATCAGGGCAATCTTCTAAACAAAAGGCAGTTGCTCCAGGATAGAAGGTGGAAGAAGTGAGATCTGATTTTGCTTCTTCTGGCCTGTTATATTGGAAAGTAACTTGTGGTGGAATTCCAAGAGTTTGCTCTTCGGTTTTACTATGGTAGGACTTCAGGCAGTAACACCCTTGTCTGTACCTGCTTCCTCCTCCCTCACTGGCATGAGGGCGAGGCTGGGGGTGGCTTATCTCATTGGAGAATCTGGGAGAAGTCCTACTATGCCCATAGCTCAGCCTGCTTTGCTCTGTCGTACCTCCCTGCCAGCCTGACCAGCGTCCATTCCAGCCCACCCTAGCAGGGCAGGCTTTGCACCATGGTCACCCAGGTGGGCTGCAAGTGTCACTGAAGCCATTCCTTTTGGTCACAGATATAAAACTCACATCTTTGCATCAGCTTATCAGTAATAAGGATGATATTCTGTGTCAGTTGGTTTTGAAGTGGGGGGAAGGGTATTTATTAGACCCTTCAAGACCCAAAGGCAAGATTTGGGTTAGAATAACTCTTTTTTTTTTTTTTGCAATTTTTGCCCAGGGCTGGGTTTGAACCCGCCACCTCTGGCATATGGGGCTGGTGCCCTACTCACTGAGCCACAGGCGCCACCCTAGAATAACAATTCACACCACATACTACAATGAAATGATCAAAGCCCAGTTCAATCTACATCTCCATGCCTAGCTACTCTCTTAGTTTGGTCCCACAGACAAGAAGAATGCCAAGTTGAGTACACAAATGCTATTAATTATCTAGCGACTTTCAAAGAAAGCAACTTCCCACTACCTGCAGTAAGACTCTCCCCTGTTTCAAGTGCTGGTGCTGACGTTAGCTTAGGTGAGTCACTTCACCCTCATGCCGCCATTTCCCAACTCTTGACATTTCAAAGGCAGAGAGCACAGGACCAAGAATTCTAGGAGGTCTTGTGTGTTTGATTTTATTTATTTTTTAAACTATGTTGCTGATAAGAAAAAGAACCCTGTGAAAACAGAGCAAAGAGGGAGAGTCGCTAACCTTTGTGGCCTCTAGGGGCTAAAAGCTAACATTCGTTAATTCTGTGTATTCCCTGCAGACTGAGGTATCATTGCCTACAGTGGTCCTCAAGGAATTCCATTTAATGAAATGATAGGAACAACTACAATTAGAATATAATTGCATGTATGCAAATATGCTTAGGGGAGCTTTCATAGAGTTTATGGTTGCTACATTCACCCAGAATTTTGGCCTACATTATTAATTTGCACTGCTATGGAGAAAGGGTTTGTTAATGAAAGATAAACTATCCTGATGATTTTGAATTAGTGAACTTCAAATTATGGCAAGATAATAAGGCAGCACTGAGCACATACACAATTCTCACCTAAGTGAAAGCTTTCTGGCTGGCCACATAGGAGGCCTCCTTATTGAAAGATTTATTTTTAATTTTGAACAGCTTCCCAGCATTACCTTTCATGAAAATTAAAATAAGGAGCTGGAATTTTATCCTATTCAGCAAACCTCCTGGCAAGAATGCATGTTGTGGCAGAGAAGAGGATATTGTATCAGAGGAATTCTCTGCCTCCTTTTTCCCTAGATATAAAAGAATTTCACCTACATTTCAAATAACACTAACTCCTCTCCCTGCCCCCTGCTCTAATAATGATATTACACATTTTCTTCTTTTGGTGGATTTTTGATGTGTCTTATTTGTGCTTATTGGGCCTTTTGTCCTGGTAGATGTTGACATAATCTTTTGGCTTAAATCCCTAAGAATATAGAAGGTCGTAGAAGTCTCCCCACAAATCGGTGGATGCCAAGACTGTCCTGAGCACTTCTCCCATAAGCTTTTCTCTGCCAAAGAGAATGACTTCACCTGGTACAGAGGAGGCTCTAGGGTCTAGTCTCAGCTTTAATTTAGGTAAGAACACAGTGTAGTGATGTCTTTGAGAATAGCCAAAAATTTATAAGGGGATTGAAGGTGAGCATACTGATTGCTCATAAACCAAATCCTTAGAGGGTGCAGACAGCAACCTGGCTTGAATTGTCTCTTTCTAACTCAGGGAGACCAACGGCAGCCGTGCACGTGCCCAGGTTCTGTGTGTAATATTTCCATTGTGTTCTTCCAAAAGAAATTTAACAAAACTGTGGTAGATACAGAATACTTGTGCTGCAATAGAATATTTCTAAATCCTACCATTATTCTATGCAGAAAAATAAAACCAGTGGCAATTAACAGTGTTCACAACCTAAAAATACAGAAATTAAAGATAAAAGCCTAACAAGATGATTTGTTCATTCTAAACAGTTTAGAAGACCATTCACATTGTACATCTGAAGACACATTCTGGTAAGGTGTGCCCTTCCAACCTGCATTCAAAATCTTCCCCAAGTCTTAACTTTTTTTTTTGTTGTTGTTCTAGAAAGTTCAGGGGGAAATGGAAAAATAATGGCTTTGGATTGGGATGCTGGAATACTTTTCACTATAGGATCCATTATTAAAGATATTTTACTTAACTATTGAGTGCACTTACTGAAACATTCATTTAAGAGAAAAGTGCAGTTAAGAGGCAATAGTATTGTTAGCAATTTATAATCCTTTTCCGGCGATGTTTGCTGCCCGTAAGAGCCTCACAAAAGGATAAGCCATGGTCCCTTTTTCTTTCTTTAACTCTCTAGAAATAACAGAGAGCTTAAAACTCCTGATGGGACAGGAATTTTTTCAGGGAAGGAATAGAGATAAGCAGGTCAGGAGCACCAGCCTAGAAATCTACATTTTGAAAATATTTTATATTTTGACATTGAAGACTTTGTGATGGTTCTGTGATTAACTGAGCAGGAACATTTCATGAACAGAAGAGGCTTTCTAGTCCCCTCATTAGAAGGCAGTGATGGAGGAATTGAGGGAGATTGTTCCCCTATTCCCCCATCCCTTGTGTCAATCAATCATAGACTCAACTACGAAAGGAGCTGCACAACTAGTATCGTTTTAGGACAAACTTTGTTAACCACGCACACAAAGATCTATATGGCGAGTCTAGTATAGGTCCATATATGTTACTCATAACATTCTGCATTAAAGAATACGATCAAAACTATAGCTGCCGAAGCTGTTGTTAGAAAATACTGCAATTACAAATACAGGACTCTGTGTTGGTAAAAATTAATTTTATAATCCTACATAGCCTGCAAATGTTCTGACGTCCAGCCATGAACGTTGTGATTATAATGGCTGATATGAATCCTATACAAGAAAAGTCCAGCCTCACATGATTCAGTGGCTAGAGCATCGGTTCTCAACCTGTGGGTCGCGACCCCTTTGGGGGTCAAACAATCCTTTCTCAGGGGTCAGATATTTACATTAGGATTCATAATAGCAGCAAAAATTACAGTTATGAAGTAGCAACGAAAATAATTTTTATGGTTGGGGGGTCACCACAACACGAGGAACTGTACTAAAGGGTCGTGGCATTAGGAAGGTTGAGAACCACCGCACTAGAGTCTCAACCTCTTCAATCTGACTGCCTTAGTTCTCACATTATCTCTACCACCAAGTACGGTGCTTGCTCCACAGTGGAAGTGTAAAAAACACCTGCTGAGTAAATAAATATCCTTCTAAGTACCTCTTATAACACAGCTCCCAGGTTAAATTGGTTCTACTACACTAGAAGAACTTTCATATCATTTGTGGTTATCATCACCAGGCTTTTCTCTACACAGATTCGGATCATACAGTAAAGTAGATCTGATTCGTACCTGCTTGGTTTGTTGTCACAGTGACGGAAACTGATTGGTCCGGGCTAGGGTTATACTTGGACACTCCGTTCACTGCCCAGATTTCAAATGTGTAATTGGTGTGAGCCAGAAGGTCAGTGATGGAGACTCTGGTGGTCTTCAGGCCATTCTGTTGCGGGGTGTAGTGGACCCCGCTCCCGCAGGGTCTGCACTTGCTGGGGTCACCAGCTCCGCATTTCTTGCACACCACGTTGTAGGAAATGTCCTGACGACCACCTGTGTTCTGAGGACTGCTCCATTCCAAGTTCACTGATGTCTCGTTGACATTTGAAATCAAGTTGAGGGGAGCAGATGGCGGGCCTGGAGAAAGAAAACCGCACTGTCACACTGAGAACTGAAATACCCTTGTGGAATCTCGCAAGAGTTTTCTCTGCAGCTCTAGGAAGTAAAGTGAACCCATGTGGCAAAGAAAGCAAAAAAGAAAATCAAGCCAGCATAGAAGATCTTTTAAAAGAACAATATGATAGAAGGCTGTGTGTGAGTGTCATTCTCATTCCTATGCCCCAAAACAGCATCAACTGCCACTCTGAGATGTGAAGGAACTCTGAGGAAATGGGCTGCAAGCCCAGACTTTCCTTCTGAAGTGGTAGAAAAATATAACTTATCTAGTCTCCATCTTATCATCTGAAAAATGAATGTGGTTCTAGTTCCCAGGGCTGTTGTGAGACTCTGGTAAATTAACAGGTATACACCCCTTCTGAAGATAAATTATAATTCCTAAGGACAGCATGTCATCAATAGCAAATAAAATTAACAGAACGGTATAGATATGCCTCTGCAGCTCAGTAAGGCAGCTGAGGGTTAAGCTGTTCACGGGTAATTAGTAAGAACTGGTTAAACATGGTTGCAGAGATGTCAGAGATACAGCTGTTGATGGAACTCAAACTGGGCAGGGATTGTTCCAAGCTACTAACTAGACTCTCACTCCTCCCTTCAGCAGGCTCATTCCCACCAACATCAAAGTGTTTCTGAAATATGAATGATGGCAGTGGTTGTTATGAAGCAGAACTGATGCTAACAACATAATGGTTGGTTTAAAAACAATGATAATAAAAAAGACCATAGACTATGATGAAGCCCTTGCTTCTTGTTGTAGATTAGTCTTCACATGCCAAGAGTCGAAGAATCAGACTAGGCAACACAAGATGGCACGATCTGGGTCTAAGCCAGTTCCAAAGGTTTAAAAATCACCTGCTGTACTCACATGAGAACTATGTACTCCATGGGAGAATGGGAAAGTTCTTTTCTTTTTCCTCATTTTTTTGGTCTTCCAAAAGATGAACCAAAGTAAGGTTTAATGAAAATTTGAAGTTTCTTGATCACTGTTATGTATGCTGTTGCTAATGTATTTGGATTTGAACCCGCCACCTCTGGTATATGGGGCCAGCGCCCTACTCCTTGAGCCACAGGCACCGCCCTGCTAAGCCCTGCTAATATATTTGGAATGAATACTTTGACAGACATATGTACTTGTTCCTCAGGAAAAGGCAGTAAACTGGATGCCTCAAGACTTGGGAGAGCTTTCCCCGTCAGCGGCAGGGAAACACACTGTTCCAGAGATGCTGAGAGGGAACTGGGAGAGCTAGTCAGATTCAGTATCTACCTCTGAGCTTGTGGTGATGACTGACCAAAGGGTTTGGGGGTGGCAATGTTTAATAAGGGTAATTCCCTCTCCTTTTCTCTTCATACAGCTTATTGAAGACCTTATTTTAATACAGTAAGTAGACCCTCCCAATCTTCCCTTGGAACTAGTTACCAATCACCTCTCACAGTGTTAAGATGGGCTCCCCATGCTACAAAACCTAAAGGAAAAAAATCTCTAAACATTTTGCAGAAGTGTTGTAAAATTTGTAATAATATGTCAGATTAGCTCACAGAAGTCCTCAGAAAGAAAATACAAATTCCTTTCTTGTTTAAATTTAAAAATTGTTATTTATGGTCCCTTAGCACAGTGACTGGAATGTAACAAAGATGAATAAATGATTTTTGAAGAAATTTGAAATCAAAGACACACATAGGGTGTTATAATACCCTCATTTTAAAGATGAGGAAATTAAGATCTGGAAAGTGGATGGGATCACACTGAAAGTTCATGCAATCTAATTAGTGACAGAATTTGACTAAAATCCAAAAGTGCTAAGTGCGCTTTGAGGTTTCATCTGGTCCACCATGTATTTCTCACTACAGGTGATTCCAGCCAAAGTCTGAGGGGCCACGTGGTCAGTGAGTGTCCCCGGGCCTGTTCACCCTCTGCAGTGTTTGCCACCTCAGTGAAAATCATCACCAGTGTGCACCCGACGCTGACCATGGCTCGCTTTATAAAATGAGTTAGTCCACTGGTTCTTATTTTGTTGTGGCTTCCAGAGTTAACTAAGAATGACTCCGAAATCCATTAACCTCCGGCCAAGGTTCCCGGTCCACTTTCACATGGGAAAATGTGACACAATGAATCAAGCACTGCAGAAGCAAAAAGTCAGTAATTAGTATGTAGGATGGGGCGATGCAGTGTCTAAACAGAGAAGAAATGGAGCAGAAAACTTAATGGTCACAGGACTCAAGAGATGTAACACTGCACATGGGAAAAAAAAAAAGACAAATCTCACACACACAAAGATGCTGCAGCATCTCAAAGTGGAGGTCTGGCATGAAAAGCAGTGCTAACCCGGAGCAGCCTCCTTCCTTGGGGCAGCGATTCTTACAGAAGGCCCAGAGCTAGATGCTCGAGGGAAGACTGAGAACAAGACAAGCTCAAGTTCAACGTTACCCTGGGAACAGTTTGGGGAACTGAACTACATATGGTTTATTTCTTGTTATTGCAGAGTGACAGTTATCTGGGCACAAAGCAGCAGCCTAGAAACTGAATTATGACCAAGCCCTGTGATAGAGGGCTGAATGAAATATAGAAATATCAACCTGGCACGACTAAATGCTGGCCGGCAAAGGCCAGGGAAAAAGGACACGTTCTTGACATGCTAAGAGCATCTGGTGGTTGTACTGTGTCCATCACAATGTGGTTTGTAACTCTCTCCAATTAAAAGATGATAACAGATAACAAATATGCTTCCCATTTAAAGGGAGGGCTGACCTCTTTCTTAGAAAAGAAAATAATTTCTTCTTAAGATGATGAAAACAAATAGAAACTTGAATACAGCCAAAACTCAATCTGGGGCCACCGTTATACTTCACAGCAGCACTGACTAAAAAGAGAAAATAGACATTCTGGGTAACATGAGCTCTCTTTCGATACATACAAGGCATCCAGAAGGCGAAATCGTAGCTCTTAGATTATTTTCTCTTCCGTTTATTCAGGTGTGTCAGATCTAGATATTTAAGAGCAACTGAATTTCTGACGCAGCGATGACCTTTTTCATCTGAAAAGCATCCACCTGCAAGTATGTCTCCAGTTACAAATATGGGGTTTATAAGAAAGAAGAATAGCTGAACTATTTCTTCTAATTTTCTACATCTTCCTTACCCAGCACACACTGACACAGGCGTCTGCAGGGTCATTGTGAATGGCAAGGTTTATGCCCGTCAGAGCTAGCCCCTGATTGTTAAACTGCCAGCAAATCCTGCTTCTGATACTGCTCCAGATTGCAGGTCTTCATTTCTATTTCCTCCTTCACTTGTAACAAGTGACGGCATTTTGCTAACCAAACACCCATTTCACGTCTGTTTTTATCAGGGGTCTAAGTGCTTCCCAAGAGAACTGATGTCTTCATCATTCTCCAGAGTCTGCCACCGTTCTTGGTCCAGAGCAAGCTCTCTGAAAGTTATGAGTCAGTGAATGAATGAACTGAACAAATAGAAAACTAATAAAGTCCTTCAACGCATCAGACACCCACATTTGCAGCGTTTTGAGGTACGTGAATTAACGCAGGCTGCTCTGAGCTACAGCTGAACTAGTAAGCTTTTCGCATAGAGAGTCATCAGCATTAAGCCTGTAAAGGAATATCTCAGTGTAACTAGGTTAATTCAAGTTTCTTTTTTCATAGATTAAAATCACCTTGGGCTGGGCATGGTAGCTCATGCCTGTAATTCTGGCATTCTGGGAGGCTGAGGCAGGCAGATTGCTTGAACTCAGGGAATTTGAGACCAGCCTGAGCAAAAGCAAGACCCTGTCTCTAACTAAAAACAGAAAAATTATCGTGCCCTGTGATTGCACCAATGTACATAATTATGATTCAATAAAATTATTAAAAAAAAAAAGAAAAAAAAAAGAGAGTAAAAACAAACAAACAAACAAAAAACAGAAAAATTAGAAGGATGTTGTGGTGGGTGCCTGTAGTCCCAGCTACTTGGGAGGCTAAGATAGGAAGGAGGATAGCTTGAGCCCAAAGGTTTGAGGTTACAGTGAGCCATGACCACACCAGTGCACTCCAATCTGGGCAACAGAGTGTGATGCTCCCCAATAAATAAATCAATAAACAAATAAATAACATAATAAAATAAAATAAAAATACCTTGGAAAAAGCAGAAAAGAAAAAAAGGGAAAGCAGGAAAGTCTCTCTATATATACACACACATATATAAATGTAAAAAATGTATATGTGTGTATATAGACATATATTTTCTTTTTATTGAGACAGAGTCTCACTATGTCACCCTTGGTAGAGTGCTGTGGCATCATAGCTCACAGCAACCTCAAACTCCTAGGCTCAAGCGATTCTCCCTGCCTTAGCCTCCTGAGTAGCTGGGACTACAGGGGACCACCACAATATCTGGCTATTTTTTTGTTTTAGCAGACCCAGGCTGGGTTCAAACCCACCAGACCTGGTGCACATGGCCAGCGTCCTACCCACTGAGCTACAAACACCACCCAGGAAAGGCTGTTATATTAAGTGTTACTGGTTACTTCTGCTGGGAGGGCTGTGGGGTCACCTATCTAGTCCACAATACTCGCTGACTATCTAGCTTTTGTCACCTGCTCTAAAGAAGACAGCAAAAGAATATTCTGATATTCTTTGGTATTCATTTTGATACTTTCTGATAGTTTCCTGGCTAGTTGAAGGAAGGGGTAGGGAACCTAGAGAAAGGGAAGAAACGAAAGGAAACTAAGTGTGGATTATGTGTGCACCCCACACAAGGACAAGCACCCTGCTCGGTCCTGTTTCTACGGCAGTGGAATCAACCACTATGGCTGGGAATTTAAAATGTGGACTCTAACAAATAAAGAATTGTCAGGTTGGGACTGGTTGTTACCACTTCTTTTTTTTCCACCTAGATTTCAGGTAACGACCTATTTAAGCATGATAAGGGGAAAACTATCCCTGAAGAAAATTAATTTTAACATTTCTAAAGGTGGGCTGCCGTTTTCCTTATTAGCCATTATGGAACTGCAGCTTATTTCTTTAACTTCAATTTTTTAACCAAAAGGACATTTTTACACAGGAATTAATCATGTGCTGAAGTATAGTTAAGAGAAACTAAATGTTCCTTCCTTTGTATCTTTGGTTACATTTATAAAACTCCCATAAAATTCACATATAAGTTTAAGATTCTCTCTCCCTGTCTCTCCAGAAGAATGAAGCTTAGCATGTTCAACTATTTTAAAGTTTTTACATTTAGACTGTCCTTTACATTTTCAATATAGTTTAGTGGCATAGATAATAGCTGAACTACCAGAAACAAAAGTCAAATGCAATAATCTTTAGTTTACGAATCTTTAGAGCAGGAGTCAGCATAATTTCCCTGTAAAAAAATTTTACTATCTATCCAGAAAGTAAATATTTTAGGCTTTATGCATCACCTGGTCTCTGCAGCAAGTATGTAACTCTGGTATCCTATCTGCAAAGGAGCCACGGAAAATCTCTAAATAAATGAGCATGGCTGTGTTCCAAGAAAACTTTATTTGCAAAAGTAGGTGGCAGCTGAAATGAACAGTTGAAAATCTGATGACAGCAATGTGCCCTCTTTCTAGGAAGATGCTCTCAGGTACCCTTAGAATTTTGCCCATAGTTCTAGGGGGAAGGACAGCATACCTGAAGCCTATCTAAAGAGCTCAGTCCAGGAGTCTCTGTTTAATTAAATATGGTTGGCTGTGCTTCTAAAGTCCAAGTTATAACTATCTTCACTGACTAAGGGAGGAACAAAATATGTAAAATTTGGCCTATTTCTTGAGTTTCTCATTGCTCAGAAAGAAATGTGCTCTGCGTCTCCTGCCATTCTTGATAAATCTAATGAAGATTCATCCACTCCACCTGTATGAGATAATTCCTGCATCACACAGGAGGTCCTGGTGAGAAGGGCTATAAGGTATAGTTATTGTTTTCTAGTGAAATGTCACCTTGCTTTCAGTTGACAGGAGTTCCAAGTTACAGAAGATGTAAAGGACTATCACACCATAAAATAGCACATCATACCACGTTATATTATAAAAGAAATCTGGGGCTTCCTTAATCTATAATGTGCTCTTGTCTGGGAAAAGACAAGCTTCTGAAAATGAACTTCACCCTATTTAGAGAAATTCAGTGAATGCGACATTTAAGAAGGGCAATATTCCAAGCATAAAATTGCAGTAATTTAAAGTAACCCCTTCAGGACAACTCGATATTTACATATCCACATGAAGTCTGTATGAGTTTTAATAACATCATTTAAAAACTGTTGGCCAACACTGAACCTACAGTCATAAATGTCTCCAGAGTGAACTACTAAGTTTGGTATAAACCATTCGGGAAAAAATCCAGGCTAAGATAACTTCACCCCGTACATTCTACCTCACTGCCACAAGTTTGACTTGCTTTATAGGAAGCAACTGAAACTTTAGCAAAAGATAGAAAACTGCCATGACTATTGCATTTAAAAGTAGGTATGGCAGAAAGGCTCCCGCCATGGCATGACATGCTGTATAAACCTGAACAACTGGCATTAAAGTGCTAACAGACCCCAAGACCAAGAGAAAAATGTAGGACAAGTTTAAAACTCACTCTTAGAAAAATTTGGAACATGCAAATCAGACACTTTGGGCTTGGGAGCTCTGCCTGCCATTCTCACCCCTCACTCTGATTAGCTGATTTCCTACCCTTGGAGTCTCACTTTCTCATTTCTGACTACTCCATACAAACTGCAATCCTCCCCTGCTCTGTCCCAACCCACCACAGCAATGCTTTAAAAAATTCCCTGCTTGTGAGAATATGCAATTATTCTGTTTGTTTGTTATTTGAATTTCCATTAGAATGTAAGCTTCAGGAGAAGAGGAATCTTCTCTCTTCTGGTTCAAGAGAATATCCCTGAGAACAATGCCTGCCATCTAACAGATGCTCACTCAGCACCTGCTGAATGAGTAAACGAAGGATGATTCTTAAGAGTCCAGCTCGGCTCACTCATCAGAAACCTCACTGTCAGAGCACTGTGAATAAAAAACTGAGCAAAATAACAATAACAACAATAATGATAAAGAAAAAACAAAGACAACCACATGCTAAAATGTGAAAAAAAAATTCAAGTCTGCCACCAAGGGAAGGAGAAAGTTGATTTAAAAAACCGAAGAAACTGGCCTCATGTAGTAGAGTAGTTTCCAGAGCTATAACAGACTTTTAATACTTAACTGATTTTTTAATCGCCATTTTAAAATTCAAAGCCTGAGCCATGAAATTAATTCTGAATGTAAAAAGAAGCATCCCCCAAGACCACAAGCAGACATGTAACTCTCACGTGCTCAATTTCTTTCATCATTACTGTTGCCTCTCACTAAAATGCCAAGGTAACTGGTACAACACTTATCTTCTGAGGAAGGCTCTTGGGTCTCTAGTTTCATTTCCCAAGACTTCACTGGCCATGTACAACTTTTGGCCATGTCAACAGTATTTCAATGTTTTAGTTGTAAAGTCCTTCAACCTTGTAGATAAGCCTTTCTTGTTAATCTCTCTCCAGCTGAAAGATAGGTTGTGAGGCAGAGTAAACAACTGGGATGTGTAACTTTTGACTCTGAAAGAAAGTCAGTCCTTCCCATGAACAGTTGTATACTTTGCCACCACTAATTGCTTTCCCCCAGCTCTTGCTACAGTGGGTTAGTTTACTTAAAGACCGCTGGTCAAGGACACCACTTCTGAGATATATGAACCTTTTATCATGGCGATTTATGTGTTTTAACAACGAATAGAGCCAAACAGAGCTAGCTGTCCATTATTTAGAAACAGAACCATTTGGATGCATCAATCAATTGTTTCTGTCATGAGAAATTCGTCGCTTCTCAGAGAGGATACTTCCTTGCTGAGATTTCCCCATCACCTATTTTTCTGGAATATCTGTTTTCCCACTTTCCTCTCCAAGAATATTTTGTCTTTTCTTTTACTGGGTTAATTAAAGGGCTGATTTCTTTACCTGAAGATAACTAGCTTATGGTTGAAGCAGCTTATAAAGTAAATTCTCAGTTATACACAAGGAAGCTGTAATGTGAAAGACCAAGAAAAGTAGGGTTGACTACTTCATTTTGGTATTAGTCAGCCAGTACATTCATTTACACATTTCTTACAAAACAGTTTTTCTGACCTCATCTTATTTAATCTCCATATTAAAATCTAACAGAAAAGTATTAATTACCTAGCAATCTGAGGACCAAAACTTAAGGTAATAAAAGTTAAGCAACTTACTCAAATTAACACAGCCAATGTGTGCAAAGCTAGGATCAGAACTCCTACCCCCAAGGATAAGCCACCTCTCTCCCCTCCTCACAGAAACACAAATGATTCAAAGATCATACTGAAGCATAACCATGAATTCTTTTCTAGAACAGGATGGCAAGTTTCCAACTTTCTCAATTTACACCGGAGTTCAGTTCCTCTCAGCCCTCCTTCCCTTTATGATAAGGATGACTGGTTAGCCTTCCTCCCTGGATGGTGCTCTTGTAACTGAGTTGTCCGCTCTACCTGGTTCCTGCCTCCCATGTAAGAGGGTAGTTAAGAGTTTCTTTAAAGGTTCTTTTTCTGGGAGGAAGATTACAGGAGAGGGGCGAGGGGCAATTATATCTCTATAACAGAATCTTCCCTGAGCTCGTCTTCTGCTGGGCTTTCGATAATATGTGTAGCAAGAGCCAACTAGGAGAGAAAAATCTAAATGCTGATTGTAAAGAAGATAGCCAGTTCTCTCCCCAGGGGATCTCAGAAAATATGTATAATTGACTCTGTTTCATAGGAGCATGCTGTGAAAAACCACTGTATGACTTCCATGAAGAGTGTCAAAAATGTCATCCAGAAGTGACGGGGCTCAGTGGATGACGAGCCGCTGTTAATTACTGATGGCAGCAGAAACATTGTAATAACCTGGCTAAATGGCGCTGACAGATGACTCAAGCCTTTCGCTTGGACATATATTAGTGTTCCTCAAACCTATGCATTTTCCATTTGAATCCACACTGGGTTGTTTATAAAATGAGCAGTAGGTTGAAGAGGAAAGAAGAGGCTAACACAGCATTGTATTTGAAAAAAATAAAAATTCAACAAAAGGATACCTAATCTTTATGAAATATCGTGAGGTTTTTAAAATTTTGCAAACAACCAATAGCACGTGATTGGCCTAGGTTCCACCTAATGCCTTCCATGAAGCACATCTGGTGACTTTTCTCCCTGTGTATTTAATTGTCTTCAGACAAGAATCATGTACTTAATCCTCTAGAAGGCACTTTTTTCCTATTAGTGGTTAAAATGCTGAAAGGCAATCTAAAAGAAAGAAATAAGGATGTGGCTTACGCACCTAATGTCAATCCCTGAACTACTGAGATATAAGTAAAGAAGGAGCCAAGGTTGAAGGCTGCATATGACCTGTCGAAATGTCCCTGGTTGCTTTGATCAGTTGGTATGGTCCAGGGGATGGACACATTAGCCAGCTTATCAACTAACAGGCAGTGAGACCATATGCTCTGAACTAAAACCCAGCCGCATAATCTGGCAGTGGGGGAGTTGGTATCTCCATTTGCGTTTCCATCCTGTGACAAATGGAACACAGTAAGGAACAGCACTGTGATGCTGCACATTTGATAAATAACACGAAATAGGAAATTTCCCTGCACATCTTGGATCAACATTTTTCATAAAAACATGTTCATAAAAATGATAGATTGCATGATGATAAAATGCTTAGAGATCAACCAGTGTATCCTCTGAAATGCTTTCCTCAATGACACTTTGGGGATCTCTGCCCCTGGATCTCCCTTTCCTACTAACTAGTCTTTGACAGGATCTGCCTTTCCCACTAACTAGTCTTTGACTGGATCTCCCTTTCTCACTAACTAGTCTTTGATGAGAACTCACTCACACTCGCTGACCTGTTACCTAGAAGTGTACCCCTCCCCCATCGTTACATTCTCAGTTACCTGTAGCTCTTAAACAAAAAGAAATATGCTTTGGGGTGGGGAAAAAATGTAGTTTATTGGAAACTGAAGGCTGCCTTTTATCCTATGGTTTATACATCAAAGCCTCATTCTAGATCTCCCTCCCTAAATCCCTTAGCCAGACAGTTCAGCGTGTAAACCTTTGGGGTAGAGAATCGAATTGAACTTCAGGAGCATCTTCAAGAGGTTGTTTGAAAATGAATGTGAGATTCCCCAAATGAAAGCACTTTAAAAAAAAAATGAAAAGAATCTCTCTCTTCTCTTGACCTTGGAAACAAGTAAGGACGATGTTATTTTAATTTGCATTCAAATTTTAACAACACAGTCACACAGCACCAGTGGAATAGACGGTGGGTTTGCACTGAAGATTGCTCGTCATTTCATTATGGTTCATTATGTTGATAACTGTCAGAAAGCATTAGAAGCGAGGCCTTTGAGTAATAGAACTGAAGTGGCAATTTTAAAACAATACACTTTCTGGAGGAAATACAGCAGCACACTAAGTTCAATTAGAAAAGGCCAATGTAAAGACAAAGTAAGTGATGTTTGCTGTTTGGAACTTGGTTACTGTGATTTCTTGATAACCTAAACCTACAGAAAGCTTTTTCAGATCGGGATGTTTCATCATAGACTCTTGGTGAATTTGCCCTCATTAGCTCTAAGCTCTTCTAGTATAAATTGTCTTAAAAGCTGCAATTTTGAAATATTTCAGGCGGCATCTAAGTATCAATCAATCACTCTTTGTTTGTTTGGCGCAGCTGACTGAATTATGCAAGACCGTTTACTTGCAGGCAGATTTGTGAAGGCCCTTCAAGTTGGCAATCTAAAATAATAATCTCTCATTTACAGGGGGCTCCCAATCACGAGGCTGTAATAAGTTTCACCCAACAAGTTAAATAAAGAGCAACCAAAAGCCCAAGGATGGATTTCCAATTGAAAAATATGGAAAACCACTTTGGTAACAGTGCTCAGAGGTAAAGGTGGCAAAATAACAAATTAGCTCTGCTTTTTTAGGTATGTAAAGCCAATTTACAATCTTTACAAGGCATTTTTTTCCTAGTACATTTTGAAAACAATAAAGAGTGGGAAAGTTACCTTAAACACAGTACTGGCTCAGCCTCTCTGGCAGTGGGGGAAAAGAAGACCTTTCTCACTGCAGTCATTGAACAAACCACACATGACTAAGACAATCAAAAATCTTCCTGCCCGGGCATGCAGGTGACCGCTCCCAACACTGCCAATTGCCAAACTACGTTCCAGACTAATGAGAAAAGAAAACATAAGAAGAAAGAGAGTTGGAAAAGGGAAGTGTGTGGTTATCTGCAGAGCTAGAGGACATTAATTTAATTAATAAAAGTCACATCAAACTTCCTGTTAAGAAATGACTCATGAAATCAAATCCCAATGTTGGCTTAGATGGCATCCTTGAGTGTGTGGAAGTATCGTGTCTATCTTGTTGGTGATGTTGCCAGAAAAGCCCGTTGACCAATAAGTGTCTGAGGTGAACCCTTACATTTCTGTACATTATTGTACTCTCTGGCAATAGCTTAGGGAAGATCTTGAAAGAATAGCAAATGATAGTGACAATAAAAATAAACTAGAAAAACTCCATAATGAGTGCATTTGGTTATGTGACCCCACCCAGGATGGATTTTCTTCATGTAGAAGACAAAGTATTTAATTTCCATTAATGGAAAATGTTTAGAATCCTTGTAGTCACTTTCAGCAGTCACCAACTGAGCTGAAGAACAGGCCTAAAAGTTATAGGCATAGAAAAAGAGGATTCCCCCCTCCCCGGCCAGCCATCAGAAAGAGAATCTACTCCACGCTTGCTTGCCAAAGATGGTTTACAGATCTACAGCTTCAGCATCACCTCAGCACCTGTAGAGTCTCAGGCCTAACCTCTGTCCTTAGGTGATTTCTGTGCTAAACTCCCTACTCAAAATAGGTGTGGGCTATTTTCTTGCAAAGACTCAGATGACGCTTTCATGGAAACATTTGAGTACATTTTATAGGCAGCGATTAATGTTAACCTGGCCAGTGGCTTCATCAAAAAAGTGCTCTCAAAGATGAGGATTATTTACCCCACATTTTCTTAAGTTCTCCAGATCATGTGAATTTCCTAGGTGTTTCCTTCTAAATTATCCAGGGCTACTTGTATTCACCTGGTCTAATCATTCTCCAAGTGAACAAAAACCTGATTTTACAAGCCAGTGGAGCACAGTGTCTCTTTGGCTAGAGGAATGAGTCTCAGATAGTGTGTTTTATTTCTTCATTAGTGTGCCGTCACAGTGAGCGAGCACTAAATGCAGGGCTGCATAAGAATGCTGGGGTTAAAGACAGCATAATGAACAAAGAAGGTGCCTGATTATCATGGCTGTCAGCACAAGGGAATTGGGTTTGTCACCTGGCTTAACCAACTGGTAAGAACTGATTAGAGGCTGGAATCAGTTTGAAAGGATCCCTGATGTTTATGTTCCTTTCCATCCCCACATCTTGTCAAGAGAATCCGATAAAGCTGGGGGCAGGGTGCGAGTGGGGAGGGGTATTCTGCTGGTTATCTGAACAAGAGGTCTGTTGAGAAACTCCCACTGTCTTCTCCATTGCAATCTGTGTCTACTACAGTACTGTTCGACAGAAATTTTACAAAAACAGAAACATTTTAGGGCTTTGCTTTCCAGTATGATCACCACCAGATACACATAGCCATTGAAATTTTGAAGTAAGATTAAATAAGAACCTGAATGTAACGTCAATGATAACTGCATTGATGGTGTACGTCACTATATTGGACAGCAAGGGAGAAATCCAGAGAGAGAGCCTTAGGTTTGACATTAGGGTCCAATTCTGCACTTGACTCACTACTGTATCCACCAGCAAAGTACAGTCACTTCTGTGATTATCCTTATCTCAAAGGATGTCTTAAGAGAAGTATATAGTTAATGTTTAAGGTTTTTTCTTTGAGACAGAGTCTTACTGTCTTGTCCCGGGTAGAGTGTCATGGCGTCATCATAGCTCACAGCAACCTCAAACTCTTGGGGTCAAGCAATTCTCTTGACTCACCCTCCCAAGTAGATGGGACCAGCTACAACACCCAGCTAGTTTTCCTCTTTTCAGTGGAGATAAGGCCTTGCACTTGCTCACGCTGGTTTTGAACTCATGAACTCAAGCAATCCATGTGCCTTGGGCTTGAAGAGTGTTAGGATTACAGATATGAGCCACCACTTCTGGCCAAATGTTTAAGTTAAAAGAAAAACAAAACTCAAAACTTAAAAATCAGTTTCTATAGAGAAGTGTTCTCAACCTTGATTGTACAATGAAATTAACAGGCCATCTTTTGAAAATACTGATGCCTGAGTCCTATCCCCAGAGATCCTGAGGTGCAGGGCAGCATGGGGTAATTTAATTATGCAATCAAGGGTAAGAACCACTGAGAGAAAGGCCATGAGCTACACAGTCCACCTGCTGCAGTGGTAGTCTGGGGAAGGAAGTGACCAGCTGGGGAGAAAAAAGTAAGAGAGCAAATGTTTAGTAGATCTTGACCACATGCCAGACCTTTGCAAATGTGTTCTCATTTAATTCTGAAGACCATCCCAGAGGTAACTAGACAGAATTCCATCTTACAGATAAGAAGATTGGGGCTTGGAGAGGTTAAACAGCCTCTCAAGGTCACCAACAACTTTGTTAGTGGGTAGAGCCCAGGCTTTCTGACCTACCCGAGAGTCCCCAGGTGTTGCCATCTGTGCTTTGCTTCCTCTTAACTGAAGCATTGTGTGTCAATCATTGAGATGCAGCAGCCTTTAGAGTAATGCCCTTGACATAGTGACGTTAAAGCAGACCTTGGAGGGGTGAAGTATAGGAGTTTCAAGAGCAGGAGAAAAAGGATCACCTATTGCATTGGTATTTTTGTGATTTTTATCAATGACTCAAAAAGCCTCCAGACTTCTTCCTTTAACCATGCTAAGGACAATCTTTTAAAAACCAATCAAAACTACTTGAATATTTACACCCTGGGGTCTATTCATATGCTAAAATCAATATTTTCTTTTGCATCCTTAAGATAAAGCTACCAATTTTTCGGCCAGGCATTGTGGCTCACACCTATAATCCCATCATCAGGGAGGCTGAGGTAGGTAGATTGCCTGAGGTCACAAGTTCAGTTCTAGACCAGCCTGAGCAAGAGTGAGACCCCTGCTCGAAAAAATAACTGGGAGTTGTGGCTGGTGCCTGTATTCCTAGATACTTGGGAGGCTAAGGCAAAAGAATCTCTTGAATCCAAGAGTTTGAGATTGCTGTGAACTATGACCCAGGGTGAGCAAATGAGACTCTGTCTCAAAAAAAAAAAAAAAGTTACCAATTTTTCTTTTATAGAAGTAAAATTCCAAGGGCTCAACCACCACAACCTTATTACACAGATGGCTAACAGGCATTTGACCATCTTAGCCGGGCAAGGCGGCTCGTGCCTATGATCTTAACACTCTGGGAGGCTGAGGAGGGTGTATTGCTTGAGCTCAGAAATTCTAGACCAGCCTGAGCAAGAGTGACGTCCCATCTCTACTGAAAATAGAAATAGCTGGGCATAGAGGTTGGAGCCTGTAGTCCCAGCTACTTGGGAGGCTAAAGCAGGATTATTGAGCCCAGGAGTTAGAGGTTGCTCTGAGCTATGAGGGTATGGCACTTTACTGGTGACAGAATGAGAGTCTCTAAAAAAATTTAAAAATAAAAAGTTCACTAATGAGGTTATTGGCACACTGTCTCCCCCCTAAAAGGCCAGACAATAGGTCAGAATCACAAGACTGAAAAATACCCAGGAGAAAGAACCCCAGACCCTATTGTCATTGAAAATAAATTTCATGACATTTATAACACAATCAAATTACAATCTAGAGAAGGTTTTTGTCTGCATGTAAAGGAGGTGGTGAACTGCGTGGTGCAAATCGAGGGCGATAATCAAAATGCCAAAATACTTCCCCTTGAGTTTGCTACTGTGACCTAAATCCCTACAAATAAAGAGCTGTTGGTAGTGGGTATGGCTAGAGATGGGGAGTTTATTATTAAACTAATCCCAGAAAATGGAACATAGAATAAAATCATTTACACCTGGAAGAAAAAGTGTTGGGAATTTTTCAAATCGAAGTGGCCATCCTGAGAAAGTACTTAGCTGATGGGAGGAAAGGAAAAGAAAGATAACCTTGCCTACTCATGTTCCCAATTAAGGCTGGGCCTGGGATTCTCCTTCACTGTGGATGTTCCTGCTTGACTTAGCAGAGTAGGCAAAAGAACCTCCCAGTAATAAAAAGCAGGTGAATTTTCAGGTTGTACAGCTCTGTCCAAGGTGGGGTGTTGTGCAGGGTGTGTCCCTGAGCACCTCCGAGCTTGATGTCCCTTGGTCTATAAAGTGCAGATAATACCTGCCTTACAGACTTACTGTAATATGGGACCATGGGACACAGTTTATTGAAAATACCTAATGTATTACTGGGTATAATTATAAAATTATCATTATTATTATTGTCTCTTGCTATAAAAGAAACTTTGGAGGTCATGGCAATTTCAGTAAAGATTCGGAATGGACCTGTCTCCCCAATTCCTTTTAAAGGTGACACTGGATTGCACTAGGAAATGGCCTCACAGCAGCCTTGACTCAACAAAAACTAGAAATAAACTTTTATTTGTAGTGACATTAGCTCCAGGCCAGTTTGTTTATAGTAGTTAGGAAAGAATAATAATAATAGTCATAATAACAGTAAAAGCTGAAATATGTGTATTGAGTACCAGGTATCATCATATGCATTTGACATAGGATGCAACCATTTGAGTCTGTTGACTCGCAACAGCCTTAAGGGAGGTACTATCATTAACTCCATTCTGCAAGTCAGAAAACTGAGATTTAAGATGCTAAATAGTGGCTTGGTGCCTGTAGCACAGTGGTTACAGTGCCGGCCACATGCACCAAGGCTGGTGGGTTGGAACCCATCCTGGGCCTGCTAAACAATGACAACTGCAACAAAAAAATAGCCGGCATTGTGGCAGGTGCCAGTAGTCCCAGTTACTTGGGAGGCTGAGGCAAGAGAATCACTTAAGCCCAAGAGTTGGAGGTTGCTGTGAGCTGTGACGCCCCAGCACTCTACTGAGGGTGACATAGTGAGACTCTGTCTCAAAAAAAAGATGGTAAATGTCTCTCAACTGCTCAGTGGTGGGCTGGGAAACAAACAAAACCAGTTGAAGGTCTCTACACAATGCCACTAGGCTGCCCCACCAAACAAAGCCTCACCTAAAGGGAATGTGTTAATGAAATGCCTGTTTGGGCCCATATCTCCCTGTTCTGGGCAAAATCATAACCATTGCAAGGTCTATGAAGTCCATGGGATCCATGAAAGGAACAGTAAGACCCAGGAACATTGTCTACATGAAGTCTGAGAAGAGATTTCAGGAATCATCCTATATACCCACCACTTCATACCAAGCTTGCCAGCCCCATTCATTCATTAACCCAGCACTTCATAAGTGGCTATCCTGAAATGAGCATTTATTAGGATGCAGGCCTGGTTCTTATGAATACAGAACTATGAGGAAAGATGGGGGAGGTGAGAGCAATGACCTCAGTGCACACGGAGCTGCCTCTTCAAAGCTGGAAACCACATTCCCAACCCCTGCCATCTACCTGTTTCTCCTGCAGTTGTCAACCTTCCCTGAGCCCTCATGCGATGGTAAATCCATTTCTAAATTCCAATCTGAGCTCTAATTACAGTCAGACAACCTTTGAACACTCAATCTCTTCTCCACCAAGGAGTCTGTTGGCAGCTGTGCATGTTGAAGGCAACCAGAAACAAAGACAATGATCCTTTCTTTATATAAGCATTTCCCCTGCTAGGACCGAGAAAAGATGCATGCTTATCTAATTTCCCCCTGCATGATTATCCCAGGAGAAGACCTGGCAGTGCGCCCTAGGCGGTGGCATAGCAGAAACGGAGACAAACACACAACTCACGGGTGCAGGGCATAGAGGCCGCATCATTGTCAGCCCTGAAAAAGCCTCGGTCACAGGTGCAGGAGGTGGCGCCTTCCCAGACAGAGTAGCTGTGGGGTGGGCACTTGGCACAGGTGGCATCCGTGGAGAGAGCCTTGTAATATCCAATTTTGCAAGCTGCAGGGAAGGAGAAACAAACAAACAAATATAAACCACCCTGAGAATAGAGCAGAGCAAAATCTAAAGCCACCTCCTTAAATCAGAAGGATTTTTTTTTTTAACTAAACATTAGCAGTTATGTGGCTTGAGATGCAAGTAAAGTAACAAAAGTAACAAAAACATTAACTGATTATAGTCACTCTTTCAGGGTCATTAACATCCCTGGTCAGGTGACCTGGAACCCTATGGCAGAAATTTTCTTGAAACTGGTGGCATCAAGTAAAATCACAGCTAAAGTTTATTGAACACCTTTCTGCGAGCCAGTCCCTTCGACAGCACCTGGTTATTTGGCCTTCAAAGCACTCCTTTTCTGCAGGCATTATCTTTACCTTAGAAGTGAAGAATTTCAACTTTGGGCACAAGATCTTGCATCTGGTGAATGTCAGAAACTAGCTTTGACCCCAAAGCCTTAACTACATGCTACAGAATTTGAGAGTGTGGTCTTTCACCAGTTGGAAGTGTATCCAAGTGCTAACCAAAAATTGGTTTGTTGGTGATTATTTCCTAATTATAGCTATAGAAAGAACCCAATGGAAAGACCGACAAGAGCAACCAAGTATAAAAGACAGGAGTTTGTAAGGCACAGGTCACAGATGCAGAGAAAGTCATAAAAACTACCAACTATAGAGTCTGGAATATAATATGCTAGAATTCTTTTTTTTTTTTTTGAGCAGCAAATACTTTGTGTTTATTTTCGAGTTAATGAAACACTCCTGGTTTTCCCTCTCTCCATTTTTTTTAGCACCCCTCCCAGGCAATGCACACACCTCCCCAGGAGCCGGTGCCGGGAACATGGGCCATATAGTTCTGTGTGCACCTGACCCGCTTTCCATGACTTCATCTTCATAAACATCTTACTGACACCGAGGACTACATTTACGAATGTGGAAAAACTCACTAATTTGGTGAAAACTCATAATAAAAAATAATGACTACGGCCTTGCTCCCCCATTTTCTCTTCTTCTATGCTCTTCCTGCTCAGCTCCCAAATCTGTCTCAACCTGAAATAAAAGTTGACCGACACCATCAGTATTACACCCAGAGACAAGGCCATTAAAGTTATTCTATGACATCAGAGGTTAAAAGAAAATGTGACAGTTACCCACAGTCTTTGCAGCATGATTCACTGGCAGTCCCCCCCGCCATTTAAATCCTGTCCTGAGGATGTGTGTAGATATTCAGGAACACCATCTGGGGAAGGACCTATCGGGTATTTTATGGGCCTGACCACCAAGGCAAATCAACCATGCTAGCAAGCCCGCAGATCTCAGTGAAATGAGCAGATAGGAAGAGATCACAAGCTGACTGGTTCTCTGTGGACTTGGCCCTGATCCCTTTGCTGTTCCTCGTCCGCCAGGCATCTGTACGGCTTCCAGTTGGAGCCTGTTCCTCCCACTTGCATATCCTGTTGGCATTTTCTTAATCATGCTCTTGTAATGGCAAGCGGAAAGGGAGTTTAGCAGGAGCTCAGAAAGGCACACAGTTACTTCACTCTTATTAACTAAAGTTGTTTATGGAATTTCCTTTTAACAAGCCAAAACTTTATGACGTGTGGAGTGCCAACAGTAAAAGTGTTCAGAGATCAATCTGTCCCTTATTTTTGCTTTTGTCTTTCACTGGACCGGAGCATCTTAGAAAAACAAGTTGCTCTGATGACTGAGATTTATGTGTCTCAAGTTTATACACATTGCATAATTAGATAAGGTTCAACTCGCAAGGTGCTTTTTGGCCATGCTTAAGATGGCCCTAGGGTTTCGATTATAACCAGAAACCCTGGCTTAGGCAGGAAGAAGCCTCTGGGTCAGGCCTGGCTCTGAATACCCACCAAACCCCACTGGGTCCCACCTGGCACTCAGTAGTAGCTAACAAAAATGACCTGTGGTATCTCATGTTAAAACTGGCAAGAAGGCACAAATTGCTTTTATTTTTTCACATCTGAATGTTTGGGGCAAAACTCTGCATGTTATTACTGATAATTCTTGACTTCATCAAACATCAAAATCTAAAAACTCACAGTGAGAGCTGGAGATTGGTGAAGAAAAAACTGGCCAATGACTGATCATTGCAATGTGAAAAGATCGCACCAAGTTAGTAAGGAAAAAAAAGAAAAGGCATCTTTGTTTCCTCAACTTCTATTCTTATAAGACTATTTCCAGTTAAAAAATTAAAGGCATAGATCACAAAAATCAAATTTCTCCTAAATTCTTTAAAGTACAAAATTGGGCTGCTGGGAGCGGTGACTCCAACCTATAATCTAGCACCGTGGGAGGCAGAGGCAGGTGGATTGCCTGAGCTCACAGACCAGCCTGAGCAAGAGTTGGACCTCGTCTCTAAAAATAGCAGGGCATTGTGGCAGACGCCTGTCTCCCCAGCTACTTAGGAGGCTGAGGCAAGAGAATTGCTTGAGCCCAACAGTTTGAGGTTGCTGTGAGCTGTGATGCCACAGCACTCTACTGGGGGCAACAAAGTAGACTCTGTTTCAAACAAATAAATAATAAAAACAAAATTGGGTTTATATAGTATGCAAATTTGAGGGAAAGTGCATTTGTGAACTTTTACTTTTTTTCTGTTTTTCCCCACAGCTAGTCCTAACATGCTATAATAAATATATGTGAGTTCATTTGGGAAACAGAGTTTTACACCAATTTGGAAAATTGAAGACTGCTGTTCTTTAAGCACGCTATTTTTACTCTCCCTTCCTCTTGCTTTTACAAGCACAAGCAGAAAATACAAAATTGTCATCGTGCTATTCTCGGCAGCCCTTGCTACCCTTAACACATTCTTTTGTCTTCAACTACATTAAGACCATGTTATTAATATTTCAGGATTCTTAGAAAGGCTCTCTCAAAATATAGTAGTGGCTTTTCATGCACACAGCCATTTTGCTGCCTACATCCAAAATGACCTACTAAATTGATGGTTCAGTACATTTCTGTGCTCTGGGTGGTGCACCACCTTCTGGCATTTGGTGCATAAATGTGAAAGCACATTCTGCATTTATTCACCACTTACTTGTGTCTTAAAATGTTCACTACCTCTTTCATTCTACCCCAAACCCCTGCGAAAGAGGCACTGGGCATTACCAGCACTGACACATGTTATTATTTCCCATCATTCTCCTTTAAGTGAAAACTGTTACACTGTATTTTTGAATACTAATGACTCGGTAAGCTAGTCTAGAGAAGGGTCCACAGTGCCAGCTCCAGAAATATCTCTCTCCTGCCCTCTTTCCAGTGAAACTTCCCTAGATGGGGAACTAGACGAATGGGCTCCTTACTCGGCCTTCTCAATATGCCATTGTGAGAAAATGAGTTCACATGTGCAATGCAAACTTTGCATTCAGTTCCTTGAGCTTTGCCTTAATTGGCTCTTTCTGCTGACTTTAAATAAAAGAAGGTGTCCGGTGTGGAGTGGAGGAGGAAGAAAAACTCTCCTCTTTCATTGGCTCCCCCACTACCATAATAAGGTTGAGTTGTAAGAAAATCTTTAGTAAAGTTTCTTTGTAGAATACTTGGACACAATTACTTTTGGTTAAAAACAAAAATGATTTTTAAAACTGACATGGCATCAACTGAATATTTTGGTGTATTCTGTGTGTATATGAAGATATAGTGCTCAATTTAATGAGCTGATTATACTTTAAAAAGTATCCTATGTTGATGGTTATGGTCATTTTTTTAAAGAAGAATCGATAGTACCTAATTGTCTTTATAGTTCATTTTTCCACTAACTTAGCTCGCAAAAATAGCTAATAACTGCAATTGTGATGACCAACAGAAGCTCCACTGAGCGTTTATGTATTCACATGCATTATTTTATTCAATTGTCACAATACTTCTGTAAACTTGAGGCACTATCATTATTCCCATTTTGCAGATGAAGAAACTGAGGATTTAAAGTAACTTGCCCTAGGTCACACAGTTCAGCGAGACAGTCAAACATCTAACGGTAGTCCTTATGTTCTTACGCACATACTTTTCAGTTACACTCAGCACTAACCTTCAGCAAACATGTGGCCTGTATGTAACGAGGGGTAGAAATGTGGGGGGGCCCCAAGTTCCATTTGCCCTCCTCTGCTGCAGCCCATCCTGTCACTGCCTCCATCAGCCACACTTCCCAACCTGTGCGCCACCTTCCAGTTCAAGGCCCTCCAGAGCTGCACTATGCACGGAAGTATTTACTCACCACTTGTGGCTACTGAGCACTGGGCACGTAGCGGATGAAGGGAGACCAGCTCTTAGGGTAAAATACACATGGACTCCCCACACTCGGTACCCAGAGGAGTAAACCATCTCATCAACAATGTTGACATTGTTTACATACTGAAAGCAATAATATTTTGAATCAAGTTAAATAAATTATATTGTTAAACTTAATTTTACCTTTTTAAAAAATTGTTTTTCAATGTGGCTACTAAAAAGCTTAAGATGACCTATGTGACTTGGGTTATACTTCTACTGGACAAGGCCACTCTGGAAGTCAGAGCACTGAGTCCTGTGTACTCCTGTATTCACGGACATGCACGCCTGCAAAGGCAGGAAGCTCAAGGTAAGGCCAGATGCATCACAATCACCCAAGGACCTGTTCCCAAAACCTAACTGAGCCTACCTCAAAGAATGTCATTTACTTCTTGACATTTGAAAAATCTAATTTGAGCTAAAGTACTAACAGATATTAATGGGGGGGGATAAAATTACTTTGCTAGTTAACAAATTTGCATTTTAATATGGAGTCTTCTGAAATTCTGACAGCAATTATCTGGTGGGTGAGGACAAATTTTAACCATTTATGGAAACCAGTCCACAAGAAATATTTAGAAAAGGTAATGTCACAACCTTAAGTACACATTCCCAAAGAGGTTTGATGGAGAACACTACCTTTTGTGTACTGGATACACAGTATATTCAGTATTAAGAATCTATTTTAGAAATAGCCAAGTCACTTAATGGCCATTATTGAATTAGTCCACTCATTAGACATTAGCAACGTAAGGAAAAATAATAGGAAATATCTGTCAAAGAGGGTGCTACTTTGAAGTTTCGGTAAAAATGTGTGAGTCCTGGCTCGGTGCCTGTGGCTCAGCGGGCTAAGGCGCCAGCCACGTACACCTGAGCTGGCGGGTTCGAATCCAGCCCGGGCCCGCCAAACAACAAGGACAGCTGCAACCAAAAAACGGCCAGGCAATGTGGCGGGCACCTGTAGTTCCAGCTACTTGTGAGGCAGAGGCAAGAAACTCACTTGAGCCCAGGAATTGGGAGGTTGCTGTGAGCTGTGAGGCCACAGCACTCTATCCAGGGTGACAGCTTGAGGCTCTTTCTAAAAAAAAAAAAAAAAAAAAAAGTGTGAATCCTGGCCATCTTTGGGGAAGCTGTGAACATTAACCAATAGAACATTAACCAACATTCCCATATTACAGATAGGAAAACTGAGGCAGAGAAGCTAAGGTTTTGCCAACGGTAGTGAGGATTTCTTAACCCAGGCAAGGTGGATTTCTTGAACTAATATGCTACAGACCTTTTTTTTTTTCTTTTCAAACCTAGAGGGTGAAGATGAACGATTTGTATAGAAATATGAGGATCTGTTATTGGAGCCATATAATCCTAGTCCACTCTCAAATAGTAAACTGAGGCAGCCAAAATCTGGCTAATCCATATTGTCTAAATCATCTGCATTCCACAACTAGGTGGACTGCTGTGTGCTGGGAATCATTAAAAATGTGATTTTGGGGGGGGTGAGGGGTAGAGGCAGAGTCTCATTTTATCGCCCTTGGTAGAGTGCTGTGGCATCACACAGCTCACAGCAACCTCCAACTCCTGGGCTTACGTGATTCTCTTGCCTCAGCCTCCCAAGTAGCTGGGACTACAGGCACCCGCCACAACGCCCGGCTATTTTTCTGTTTTACAGTTCGGCCGAGGTTGGGTTTGAACCTTCTACCTTTGGTATATGAAGCTGATGCCTTACTCGATGAGCCACAGGCACCGCCCTAAAAATGTGATTGTTGAAGGAACCCTAAAAGATCATCTAGGCCAGGGATTGGCAAATATTTCTACAAAGAACCAGAGACGGGCGGCACCTGTGGCTCAAAGGAGTAGGGCGCCGGCCCCATATATGGAGGTGGTGGGTTCAATCCGACCCCGGCCAAAAACTGCAAAAAAAAAAAAAAAAGGAGCCAGAGACTATGAGGAAAACCAAGGATATTATGAGGGACTTGTGGAACAAGGAGAACAATTTTCACAATTTTCTTTGGTGACAGAAATCAAAATAGAACCGTAATTATCTTTTTTGTAATACAGATTTACTGATAAAGAGAATGTGATTTTTTACAAGAGAGATAACATTTCACTTAATAGAGATTCAAAGGAAGTGTTCACAACTACCAAATCAATTGCAAATGTCATCTCTAAACAACATTCTTAGTTCTCAGATCATATAAAAACCGGTGCCCCCGGCCACAGTTGGCCCGAGGCCATACTTTGCTGACCACTGATCTAGTAAGACTCTTTTTTGAGATGAATGAGGTGCCCCCAGCCCCCTTCTGCAGCCTGGCGGGAACAAGTCTGGAATGCGCAGTTCCTTGATCTCGGCTACCCTGCAGTATGTCCCTCAGTTGTAAATGGCAAATTTTAATAAAGAGCATTTTCTTACCAGTGCTGCAAATAAATAAATTTTCGATCAACTTTCTACCTGGAAAAACTGACATGACTCAGTACAAGTATAAATAAAATTACTGTTAAAGTGATTATTTTACTTGATTAAATGATATAGCATGAGTTGGGTAATATTCCTACACTATTTTTTGAGGGGGGAGGGTGTGGAGATAATTTCTGTTAGGCACTTTGAATTTCTGCACTTATATATTATGATTAACTTTACATTTACATTGTTTTAGGGTTTTTCTTTCCTGGAAATCTTTTTTTTTTTTTTTTTTTGAGACAGAGCCTCAAACTGTCACCCTGGATAGAGTGCTGTAGCATCACAGCTCACAGCAACCTCCAATTCCTGGGCTCAAGCGAGTCTCTTGCCTCCACCTCCCAAGTAGCTGGGACCACAGGTGCCTGCCACAATGCCCAGCCATATTTTGGTTGCAGCCATAATTGTTGTTTGGCGGGCCCAGGCTGGATTCGAACCCACCAGCTCAGGTGTACGTGACTAGTACCTTAGCCCATTGAGCCACAGGTGCTGAGCCACTTTCCTGGAAATCTTAAGCTTGAACTGTTTTCATCTATAAAATAAGAGAATGAGAATAAGTCTTGGTTTCTGAGACACTAAGATCATGGAACAGCTATGATAGCAGTCAAAACTCTTTGCACTGATGGTTGACAAAGACAAATCATGCCAGAACATTCTGCCTATCCAGATAGGTTTATTCCCAATTTCAACTCAGGGATGAAGACATAGACACAAAAAGGGTTTGAGAGCTTTGAAAGGTGTGACCAGGCTGTCAGATCTTTATGAGTGTGACCTACATTCTAATTTGGGTCATGGTTAACTGTAGCAGAGCCTTGAGACCTCTGATTTTCAACTACTGTACCTTGAAAATTTTAAAGTTT
The DNA here is from genome assembly GCA_963573935.1 of Arctocebus calabarensis. NCBI lineage: Eukaryota > Metazoa > Chordata > Mammalia > Primates > Lorisidae > Arctocebus > Arctocebus calabarensis. The sequence goes on from CAUYON010138897.1 coordinate 65,488, forward strand.
ATTAATTAAATTATTTTCAAAAGAAGTTCAAAGCACAGTAAATGATATTTTACTCTTTCTTTTTTTGATCAACCTAATTTAAGTGTGCCATGGACGTTTAACTACAGGTTCAAGTGTGCCATGAGATAAAAAAGGTTGGAAAACATCACTTTAGACTGAAGATGACTTAGATCCAAATTTAGATAGATTGACCAACTTCTGATCTCAGCAGCTTCTAGTCTTTCTTCTCAAATTCTGGCTTCTTTCTTCTATGACTCTAGCATACATCAGAGTGACTCAAATGATTTGTTAAGGAATCAATTGCAGGGCCTCAATCTGAGTTTACGATTGCCTGGTGAGGCCTGAGAATTTGCATTTGTTATAAAATCTCAGCCTAACGGCAATGCTGTTGGTCCAGGGACCACACTTTGAGAACCATTACCCAACGGTAAAGTGACCCATTCCTAAGCAAAAACACCAAAGAGCAGTTTATCTCAAATAAACTCAAACCACCTCTTCCTTTTTCCAATATCTAAATGCAACAGCCCCCATCCCCTTTTATGAGACAGGGTCTCACTTAGTCTCACCCAGCCTGAAGTACAGTGGCATCATCAAAGCTCATTGAAACCTTAAACCCCTAAGTGATGATGATTCTGCCTCAGCCTCCCAAGTGGCTAGGACTACTGGTGCACACCACCACACTTAGCAAATTTTTCTCTTTTTTGTAGAGACCAGGTCTTGATGTGTAGCCCAGGCTGGTCTCAAACTCCTGGCCTTAAGCAATCCCCCCTGACTCCCTACCTCTGTCTCCCAAAGTGCCTCCACACCCGGCCTCCATGGCCAAATTATTATCAGAAGAAGAGGAGTTGGTTTTGGAGTTGGGAGGGGGGATGTGAGTAATCTGACATTTTTGATGTAAAGAGAATAAATTGGTTCCTTATAAAACTTAAATTATTCTTCAAATTGATAAATAAGTACACTTTGTAGTACCCCTAACATTATAGAATGGATACCAGAGCAGAATATTCTGAATAAAATGTACCGTTGCAATAGAAAAAGGAAAAGAGACAAGGCCTAGGCACAGAACTCAGTTACGCTAGAGGTTACATTGTAAAATTCAAAGAAAACTTACTAAACTAAAACTTTCTTGAATAAGCAGCTCTTCCTCTGCTATCAACATTGTGAACTATTGATGTTTTTGATACCATATTTCACGGCGATTAAATGACACAATTAATTCTTATTTTTTTGGTTTCAGAACACTCTTCTCTTTTGTATAAGTTCAGATGATAAAATCTGATGGATGTTGAGAATCACTAAATAATTATGTTGCAGAAACTATTTTTCAAAAGACAGCTGCACAACTAGAAATTCAAGATTACCCTATTCATACCAAGTTTACTTTCTCTAGTAAACACTGGAGAAATGTGGAAAAAACTATATTATGTTGTTTTAAAGGCTCTGACCTGATGCTGGTCTTTAGTATCCTTAGGATTTCTTTTCTTTTTTTTCTTTCTTTTCTTGAGACAGAATCTCACTTTGTTGCCGTCAGTAGAGTGCTGTGACATCACAGCTCACAGCAACCTCAAACTCTTGGAGACTCCAGTGATTCTCTTGCTTCAGCCTCTCAAGTAGCTGGGACTACAGTCCCCAGCCATAACACCCGGCTATTTTTTGTTGTAATTGTCATTGTTGCTTAGCTGGCCCCAGCCGGGTTCAAACCCTCTAGCCTCAGTGTATGTCGCTGGCACCGTAACCACTATGCTACGGGTGCCAAGCTGTTAGGACATTATTTTTAAAGGACTTTAGGGAAGATGGAAGAGATAGAAAGGCTCAGATAAAATTTAAATATTCCCTTTTTGGTGATCTTAAGTTTATAAGGAAATACCCCACACAATCATTTAGAAAGGTTAAGATATTTAGAACAGAGACACTTTACAACTGACAAGATCAAGGATCTAAGTAAAGAATAACAAAAGCAAAAAATAAACTGCAAACAGATCACTGGTTATTTCCTGTTAACATTCACAGTGGCTGTCTGATTTCTTTTTACACTGCATAATAATTTATAGCAAGGGCAGTGGGACACATAATGGGAAAAGCCTGAACTGCAGTTTGGTGACCCCGAGACATGAATTTGTTTCTTATGTATGTGAACTTGAACAAACTAAGTACTTTGAACTTCAATGTTTTCCTCACCTGCAGCCCTGTGGTGATCACCTGAGAACATCTAGGGGAGAATGAAGCACAGTGTGCGCTATGTATCAGCTACTCCCTGGAAGGATAACTTGCTGCGGGTACAGCCTGGTGTTGCTGGGAGCGTGAGATGAAGACAAGAATAACTTGCGTATTTTTTTTTTACTCTCCAGTTTCTTGTTTTGTTTTTAAATAGGGCTCCATATAATTTCCCAAAACACTATGAGATAACTTATCTATTATTGTTTCAATTTCCTCTGTTATTAACCTAACAAAGAAAGTCCAAGATTGAATTCATAGCATCTGCAGCTTACTTCTAAAACCATAGGCAAGATAAATATTGGGCAAAAATTTATTTCATTAAAATTTTATAAAATTTTTTATTTTATTATTAAAATGTTCAATAAAAATTATTTTTATTAAAAATGTAAAGCTGTTTTAAATTCAATCAATTATTAGGTTGTGTTTTTCAGCTTTCTTCTTTTTATCAATAGGTTATGATTCATTTCAGAATATCTCCCCCAGCAAGCTACTGTTCTACACTATTTTCTGCTCTCCTTCTTATTCCATTGTTTCTCCTCTTACTTTGGAGCTACCTTTCAAAAAAATAGATAAGGAGGGGACAAGGACAGAAAAAAACCCATGCAAAATTGACTTGCTCTTTCAAGTACAGAACTGCAGTATAATCCCATAAATAGGTGGATAATTCTAAAATGTCAGATATAGGTAATTTTCACAAAAGATGCAATAAAGCCTCAAGAAGCAAATTCACATAAAACCTACTCAATCTAAATTAACTCCGTAAAAATTGCTAAACACAAACAAAAAGAACACAGTGGAGGGCAGCGCCTGTGGCTCATTGAGTAGACGCCGGCCCCATATACCGAAGGTGACAGGTTCAAACCCGGCCTTGGCTGAACTGCAAAACAGAAAAATAGCCAGGCGTTGTGGTGGGCGCCTGTAGTCCCAGCTACTCAGACGGCTGAGGCAGGAGAATCGCCTAAGCCCAGGAGTTGGAGGTTGCTGTGATCCGTGTGATGCCACGGCACTCTACTGAGTGCAATAAAGTGAGACTCTGTCTCTACAAAAAAAAAAGAACACAGTGGAGGGGCAACTTACTTTGAAACCAGTCATCTTGCCTTTGAAACAGGCAATCTAATAATTTGAGGAGCTCTTTCTCTTTGATGAATCTGGAGGGAATGAGCTTGAACACTTGAAGGTTCAAAGTAAAAAACGTTCAACTACTTGTTAAAGAGAAGCAAATTAATTAGCAACTCAGCACATTTACAACCCCTAATGCCATTGTGAGAAATTCTTACTTACAAGCAAGTAAAAGCTTACTTAAAAGCAAGCTCCTTCTGTGTGGAAGGTAACGGGAATGAAGATTGCTAGCCTCAATCTTTGCCAGGGATTCTGTCTCATCGGGGCTCCATACAAAGGCAAGAGGCTTCAGAATTTACATGGAAGTGATGGACAGACCAAGTAAAAAGACACAGGCATTCTGTTATAAATCCTAGACATTGCTGCTAGGTTTGATAAAAGTATTGACAGAAACTTTTACTTAGTTTGATCATTGCAGTTGTGTCTAAGGTTGAAGCTGATATGAATTTATAACAAGTCACAATAGAGAATGAACTTATAACAAGTCACAGTAGAGAATTGTTAAAACTAGATAGATTCCTGCAATTTGATAAGAGATGGCAATTTAAAAATAGAAGGCAGTAACAACTTATAATCATAATAACCAAAACAAAACATATTTGCTCAAAGATTTCCTATTTCTGTTCTCATCTTTGTTGCCACTTAGGACACTAAACAGTTGCTATATAAAAATAACCATGGATTTCAATATGTATTGCCTTAATAAGCAATTCGTGAAAACAATTTAGTCCCTAGAGCTCTACAGATTTTGTGTTTTATCCCCCTCTTTTCCCTTATCCCTGAATTTCACATCAAAATGAGTAAGATTTTCTTTTAGCAAACGCTCAATGAAATAATTTGATTTTGTTCAATGTATTGATTCATTGAAGGTATAAATCAAAGTAGATTTAGGAGAACTCAACTGAATGACTCTACAATGATGTTTTTAAGGCCACAAAAATATGTAAACGTGTTTGCCTAATGCCTACTACGTTGAAGTTTACAATAGCAATGGAAACAAATGAAAAATAAGATCACAAATGGCCATGCTGTAAAGCAAAACCAAGAAAACCAAATTTTTTAGATGCTCTAAATGCAGAAAATGTCTAATCACGTTAAAAAATTAATTGCTGCCATTAATTGGAACACAAAATTGCTGGCAATGTCTGGAAATACTTTTGAAAGATTTAAATAAGTGCTACCACATAAACTATCAATCCACTTCAGGAGAGCGCATCAGTCACACCCACGGCATGCAAATCAGGAGCCATTAGCACCCAACTTGATTACCCAAGACCCTTCCAGAGGAGCTCGCCCTCTGCTGAGTGGTTATTGTCTTCTTCACTTTGTGATATTTGAGTTTCATAAAGACTAGTGGCTCATTATGTATCCACTGATTACAGATAACAGGTCAGAGCTGAATGAAACAGCTGTTCTTTTCTTCCACTCCTCACACTACCCCATCTGAATTTAATATGTGAGTCCATACAGATGAGCATCATTATGTAAAAATTCCATCCATTACTAGGTATGTGCACTTACTCATTAGGTCATTCATGTTTTAGCAAACATTTATTAAGCCTCTACATAATAACAGTAACAGCAATAATGAGAGGGACTATTTACTGAGCACATACTAAGTCCTAAAAGGCTGAGACTATGCAGCTGTCACCTTCAGGGATGGACCAGGTCACTGGTCCCTCTCCCAGATTAAGGAGTGCTCTCTGGCAGAATTTTCCAGGGCTCTCTCTGTACCTGATCACAAAAGTTTCTGTGGCCCCTGAGTACCACCTAAAGAAAAAGAGTTTAGCCAGGAAGCTGGTTCAACCCAGAAGCAGCTAAAACAATAATTACCCCGACTGCCGACTTTGAGCGACTTGCTGTGGCAGGCAGGCACTGCAGAGTTTACCCCGATGTAGACAAGCACCCTCGCTTTAGAGAGATCAGAGCCCACTTGGAGAAGTGCGTATTTCTGTCATTAACTTTCCTGCATATCCTCTGCTTGCTTAGTTTTTCTCTTTATTTAAAAGTAAAGGCTGTAGGGAAGTCTGGGAAAGAATGAAATATGTCCTGAAGCCAGGACCAGACCGGGGGAAACGCGTGCTAAATAACTATTTGATTAACTCCAGCGGCCTGGCTAGTCATTGTCATCCAAACGACTTTCCAGCCTGAGTTGTCAGGAAGCATGATTTATGCGGCTGGAATGATGGGGGTAATAACTCCTCCGCGTGCTTCCCCTTTTTTGTTATGTTGATGGGGATGAGCCTGAGTATTAAGAAGAAGAAGAAGAGCAGCTTTAAAAACCCGAATATCCTGATGTTAAGGTTATTAGCAATGCATTATGATTCTTTGCTGAGGTTTTTGATCATGGGTCTCCCTCTTAAAAAATTAGTTGTATGAACTGAGAATTTTTTTGAAAGAGAATTATAAAATTCTGAGTACACAGGATTTTAAAAAAGTGATTTATATTGAAATATATTTCTATATGAGCAGGTCAAACATCTGGTTTGTTTTGTGTTGCCTGTAGTGGATTAATGATTTTGTATAACTTTCTGCCAGCATTCAATATTATATGTGTTCGAGTATTCCAATATTGCTTTTATGGGAGGAGAACAAAATAAAAATTCTCAAGGAGCTCCCTGAAGAGACCTAGTCTAGACCATGTGAAATTTATGGGGAATTTACACTGTCTGTTTTTGGTACAATACAGAGGAAGTCCTAGAGATAGTAGCAAAGGCCAGTAGTCCAAATACTTGGGATGACATGTCATGATCTTGCTATTATACAAAATAGTGCTAATGCCAACCCACCCTGTCCCATAGATTCAGGTATGGTCATGCAAGGAAGGGGCCAGGGGCAGGGACAGGGTGACTTGAAAATCTATTTAATGTATTCTGAGCTCATCCACTTGATAGATCATTGTCCCAAGACATTGGTTTAAATTGCCAGCAGAAATAGGCAGCATGACCATGGAGAGCTCACCTGTGCCCACCTTGACAAGGATGACCTAGCAGATTGCCAGAATCAATCACCTGTGCACTTTTCACAGGAACACAAGCACAAAAGGGCAGGGAGGGGAGCTACTCATTTAAGGACCCAAACCCCGAAACACTATGTCCACTTTCTTGCTTCCATTTGACCTGCCTTTGTAGAAATCAAAAAGCTGACCTCTAGGTCTTCCTTACAGCATGGGAAGTGGAGCTGGCCCCAGCTGGTCCCTCAGGAGCTTTGGGAGGTTCTAGGGAGTTTATTTTGGCAACTTCAGCATTCTCTGTCAACAGTTTGATTTCCCAGGAAAGGGCAAGAAGCCAAAAGTGCTTACAGGTGGATTCTTTGTACCTTTTCAGTGCATCTGACATGCCCTGATGACGTATAAATGTGTTTTCTTTTATTGGCAGGGATTATCTGGTAGGTCAGTAAATCTCTTTTAGGTATAAATTATACATAACAAATGGGAAATACCAAGTCATAATCTGCTCTTTTGCGTGTATCTCATCCCGAATATTAAATATAAGCAATCAGGAGGAAAATTGATATTAATAATAACAAAACAAGACCAGACTCTGACATGTTCCCAAAGCATTGTGTCATGAAGGAAAGAAAAGCACAACAATTGTCCTTTGTAAAATCTTGATGAGATGGAAACCAGAACTGACCCATTTAAAGAAACAGATCAGGCTTATCATCAAGCACAGAGGAACTGCATATTATTATACTAACAACGTAAATTCATAAAACTTATGCACATAAATTTTACTCATTCCAAACAGTTCTCTAGGCCAAACTTCAAAAATGATTACGAAAAGTCTAAGAAGTTGAGAACTTTTTCTAGGATTCTATTTACAGGCTCTAACCACCTAGATGTAAGGAACGTAGTTGGCTATCTCTTTCTAGTTACTGTTCCCTTTCACACATCATAAAGCATTTGAAAATCACTTAAAAAAAACCCTTGCAATCACTCATCAAAAGTGATTATTTTTGTGTGTGAAAACATTGAGACCATAGGAAGATCTCAATTTTATTTATAAGAATAGAATAAAGATATTTGTACCAGAATGCTTATTGCAGCCCAATTCATAATTGCTAAGTCGTGGAAGAAGCCCAAATGCCCATCGACCCACGAATGGATTAATAAACTGTGGTACATGTATACCATGGAATACTCTGCAGCCTTAAAGAAAGATGGAGACTTTACCTCTTTTGTGTTTACATGGATGGAGCTGGAACACATTCATCTTAGCAAAGTATCTCAAGAAAGGAAGAAAATGTATCCAATGTACTCAGCCCTACCCTGAAGCTAATCTATAGCTTTCATATGAAGGTTAAAACCCAGTTATAGCACAAGAAATGGGGAAAGGGGCAAGGGAGGGGAGGGGAGGGGAGGGGGATAGATGGGTGGGTGGAGGGAGGGTGATTGGTGGGATCATACCTACGGTGTATCTTAGAAGGGTACAGGTGAAAATTACTAAATGTAGAATATAAATGTTTTCATATAGTGATTAAAAGGCCATGAAGGCTATGTTAAATAGTTCAATGAAAATATTTCAGAATGTTTATAAAGTCAGCACATTGTGCCCCATGATTGCACCAATGTACACAATTATAATTTAATAAAAATTAAAAAAAAGAATGAAAAAACAAACACCACATGTACTCTCTAATAATTTGGAACTAATTGATGGGCACAAAGGAGCACAGAAGGAAATAAAAATTGCTGGAAATCAATAAGGGGGAAGGAGAGAAGGAGGGTATATGTATAGCCCTAACTATTATAAAAGCTATCCATGTAACAAAGACATTTGTATCCCCTTATACACATATTTTCAAAATAAAAATGTTCCTTATAGTAGATTACCAACTAACAAATGTTAAAGGAAGGAATGATGAAAATAGAAAATACCACAGCCATCATTATTTTGGATAAAAATCATTGATAAATGCTTAAATCTGTGAGTGAAAGTTTGATGAGATATAGGATAGTTACAGAGTCCCAAAGTGTCTCTCCATAAATTACAATGGAGAAAATATTAACTTTTTGGAGAAAGCCTGGCAGATAACCTCTTAAACAAGTGATTAAAGCTAACATCAGCAGTGATGGAATAAATTGATACCATGTGCTTCTCAATATAATGCACTGAATTCACTTTTGTGATATTCTTGCCAAAAGAGTGTACAACCTAAATTGAATTATGAGGAAACATTAGAAAAATGTAAATTGAGTAACATTCTTCAAAATAACTGGTAAATTCTCTTCAAAACTGTCAAAGTCAACGAACGACAAAAAGATAAAATAAAAAATTCCAAGGCACTGTTATAGATTAAAAGACCCAAGGAGACAGGATAATTAACTGCAACATGTGATCGTGGGTTAGAACTTATACTAGAAAGGATGTTAGTTAAACAGTTGGTGAAATTTGATGTGTGTTAATAACATCATAACAATGTTAACTTCCTGATTTTAATGATTATACTGCCATTGTATAAGATGTAAACTTTTGGGAATCTGGGTGAAAGGCTTGCAGATATTCTTTACATTGTTTTTGCAAATTTTTGTAACTATAAAATTATTTTAAAATGGAAAGTAAAGAAATATGTGATAAATGATTGTCAAAATCCTAGGAAACTCAGAACCACTTTAAGTGTTTAAATATCCCTTCATTTTCCTAATTGTATATTCACCTGTGCAATAATGCATTATTTAATCTTATTATCAAAACCATTCTTAACTTGAATTTATTTGGCATACATTTGTGAAATAAAGAAAAATTGCACATTACTCTTTTCCAGTGTTGGTCAGTTGTATGTTCTTTCATCTTTAAATTCTCATGTGCATTCTATATTCTCTTTTGTGTTATATGCAGAGGAAGCACCTCAGAAAAACGCTACTGGCCTTTCTTTCCACCCCTTACTCCTCTGCTGTTCCTTGAGGTGGGTAGGCCCCACTGCAAGTGGGAGGCGAGAAAGTGGTGACGTGATGCTCAGTGCTATTTGTGACTCTTTTGGTACCTCTGCCTAATTTGTAGTAAGACCTGGCTGCCTTCTCTTACTGCCGTATCAATTACAAAGCTGACATTTTGCTATCAGTCTTATTTCTGGACTATTTCTCAGTAGGTCTGAACCTGGACCGAAAGGAGATAGAATAATATTATTCATTACTAGGGTGACTGTACACTTTATTGCCCAAATGCAGACCCTTCTGGGAAGGAGGAACACTATTAATTACTTCCAGACTACAGGCAAAACCAGAGACATGTCCCTAGAAAATCAGAATGTATGGTCACCCAGTGTGTTAGCCCCAGCTTGTTCTTGAGCTGAGATCATGAAAAATAAAGAGTGGAAATTTGGGGGGGGCGGAGCAAGATGGCGGACGAGTAACAGCTTCCTTGCAGCTGGGCACAGTGAGACTGGGGAGAGAGGACTTCAGGCATCTCTGCCAGGTGGGATCTGCCCAGAAACTTCCCTTTGGGGACACAGGGAGACAGTGTGAGGCTTCTGGACACCCTGAG
>CAUYON010138900.1:0-11897 GCA_963573935.1 Arctocebus calabarensis
GTTGTGGTGGGCGCCTGTAGTTCCAGCTACTTGGGAGACGGAGGCAAGAGACTCACTTGAGCCCAGGAATTGGAGGTTGCTGTGAGCTGTGATGCCACAGCACTCTATCCAGGGTGACAGCTTGAGGCTCTGTCTCAAAAAAAAAACAAACTAGCCGGGGGCTGTGGCTGGCGCCTGTAGTCTCAGCTACTCGGAAGGCCGAGGCAAGAGAATCGCCTAAGCCCAGGAGTTGGAGGTTGCTGTGAGCCGTGTGGTGCCACGGTACTCTACCAAGGGCAGTAAAGTGAGACTCGGTCTCTACAAAAAAAAGAAAAAGTGAGCAAAAAACATGAACAAAAACTTTTCAAGTGAAGATACGCCAGTGGCCCACAAACTCCTGAAAAAAATGCTCAATGTCTCTCTAACCATTAGAGAAATGCAAATCAAAATCACATTCAGATAACACATAACTCAAATGAGAATAGCTTGTATTAACAAATCCCAAAACAGGTGCTGGTGTGGATATGAAGAGAAAAGAACTCTTATATGCTGCTGGTGGTACTGCAAACTAATGCAACTTCTATGGAAAATTGTATGGAGATTCCCCAAAGAACCTAATGTAGGCCTACCATTTGTTCTAGAAATCCCACTGTTGGGAATACCCAAAGGAAAAAAGGTCATTTTATAAAAAAAGACACCTGCACTCGAATGTTCATAGCATTACAATTCACTACCACAAAGATGTGGAAACAACTCAAGTGCCCATCAATACATGAATGGATTTTGGCTCGGCGCCCATAACACAGTGGTTACGGTGCTGCCACAAGTACCGAGGCTGGCAAGTTACAAACCAGCCCGGGCCAGCTAAACAGCAATGACAACTGCAACAAAAAAATAGCTGGGCATTGTGGCAGGCACCTGTACTCCCAGCTATGTGGGAGGCTGAGGCAAGAGATCACTTAAGCACAAGAGTTGGAGGTTGCTGTGAGCTGTGACACCATAGCTCTCTACCAAGGGTGACATAGTGAGACTGTCTCTAAAATTAAAAAAAAGAAAATACACGGAGGGTAGTGCCCGTAGCTCAGGGAGTAGGGTGCTGGCCCCATATGCCAAGTGGTGGTGGGTTCAAGCCCCAGGCCCGGCCAAACTGCAACTAACTAAATAAATAAATTTGGTTAAAAAAAAAATACACAGGCAGCACCTGTGGCTCAGTGAATAGGGCACCGGCCCCATATAACAAGGTTGGTGGGTTTGAACCGGGCTCAAGCCAAACTGCAACAAAAAAAATAGCTGGGTATTGTGGTAGGCACCTGTAGTCCCAGCAACTGGGGAGGCTGAGGCAAGGGAATCGCCTAAGCCCAGGCGTTGGAGGTTGCTGTGAGCTGACGCCACAGCACTCTACCAAGGGTGATGAAGCGAGACTCTGTCTTTAAAAAAAAAATACATGAATGGATTACTCACATGTGGTATATGCACACCACAGAGTACTACTCAACCATAAAAAATGGCCATCAAGTATCTTTTTGCAACCTGGAGGGAACTGGAAACCATTCTTCTAAGTAAAACATCACAAGAATGGAAAGACAGGCTCGGCACCTGTGGCTCACTGGGCTAAGGCACCAGCCACGTACACCTGAGCTGGCAGGTTCGAATCCAACCTGGGCCCGCTAAACAACAATGACGGCTGCAACCAAAAAAAAAATGGCCGGGCGCCTGTAGTCCCAGCTACTTGGGAGGCAGAGGCAGGAGCCTCGCTTGAGCCCAGGAATTAGAGGTTGCTGTGAGCTGTGATGCTACGGCACTCTCTCCAGGGTGACAGCTTGAGTCTCTGTACCCCAAAAAAAAAAAAAAAAAGAACGGAGAAACAAACACATGTACTCAATACTAAATTGGATCTAATTAATCAATACTAAAGTGCACTTATGGAAATAAATGTCAATGAAAATCAAGCGGGGGAGGGGCGAGGAGGGGATGGGTAAATTCACACCTATTGGGTACAGTGCACACTATGTGGATGAAGGGCACACTTATAACTTTGACACAAAGTGTAGAAAAACAAAGTATGTAAACAAAACATGTACCCCCTAATATTCAGAAATAAAATACAGATTCTATATTTGAGGCAATAGATCTGGAGTGAGGCAGGAGATTTCATTTCTCATAAGCTCCCCCAATGCTGCTGGTCTGAGGACCCCAGTGTGAGTAGCAATGATAAACACCACATTATAATCTAGTCACTAGTTGGAGTCTCATTTTGTCCAGAATTTTATGAATTCTGTGAAAGCCGAGGTTAGGTCTGGGAAGAAATGTGAGGAAAGGCAGATTTGTCCTAGGCTCCCAGGAATCAGCTCTTTCCTACCTTCCACCCACAGGCCCTGGAGGCTCTGATGGTCTGTTTCCCTCCTGGAGGATCTGCATTTGGACAGGAAGCAGAGTTTTTTTTTGGAGACAGAGTGTCACTGTGTTGCCCTCAGTGGAGTGCTGTGGCATCACAGCTCACAGCAACCTCAAATCTCGGGCTTAAGCGATTGTCTTGCCTCAGCCTCCCAAGTAGCTGGGACTACAGGCACCCGCCACAAAGCCTGGCTATTTTTTTGTTGCTGTTGTCATTATTGATTTTAGCTGGCTCAGGCTGGGTTCCAACCTGCCAACCTCAGTGTATGTGGCTGGTGCCCCACTTGAGCTATTGGTGCCGCCTAGGGAGCAGAGCTTTAAACTGAAGCAATGACATCGTCATTTCAGGATTTGAGGCAAGGATAGAGAGGAAGAAAAGGGTACAAGAGTCTGCTTTCTTTTTCTTTCTTTATTTATTTTTAGAGACAGAGTCTCACTTTGTTGCCCTCGGTAGAGTGATGTGGCATCACAGCTCACAGCAACCTCCAACTCCTGGGCTTAAGTGATTCTCTTGCCTCAGCCTCCCGAGTAGCTGGGACTATAGGGTCCCACTAAAATGCCCAGCTATTTTTGTTGTTGTTGTTGCAGTTTGGCCGGGGCCGGGTTTCAACCTGCCGCCCTCGGTATATGGGGCCAGCGACCTACCCACTGAGCCACAGGTGCCACCCGAGAGGCTGCTTTCAAGTTTCCCAAATCACTCATTACCTTAATTAAGCTGGGCTGTTTTACACCCTCAAAAAAACATGCCACCAAGATGGTCTCCAGAACCTTGTCACAACTGTCTAAGAGGGAGACGCTTTCCATTTATTTTAGTCTATATTTTTGGCTATTCACCTAAGGTTCATCCCAATCACTGCTTTAGTAACAGGCAAGAGCCTGTCTGGTGATGTGGCCAGACTTGTTGGGTGGCTATTTGCAGAGCAGATAAGCTGAGTGAGCACTCAGGGTTGAGGGCACTGTGAGTGAGTGGATGCCAGCCAGACCACTGTGGCCCAGGCAAGCTGATTATCCAGGCGGATCCCCACTCTGGGGAGGGCTAGGCTTCTGGGGGAACAGGAGGCTGCTTCAGCATTCGTCCTAATTTGAGGCCTAAGTAAAAATGTGTTTTTGGTAACAGAGAAACTCACATTGGAAACAGGTGGCGTTTGGGCCTTTGCCTACTCTCTAAAATGGACCTTCTGAGATCTGCAATGCTTTCCTGTCTCCAAAGTCTCAACCCTGCTGTGGACATGGATCCTCATTAAGGTAAAGGCCTCCCCTCCGTGAGTTGCTATTCTGGACAAGGGCTCCCCAAGAGTCACAGGGAAGTGGGGTTGGTGTGGAGTTTCAGACTGCCTAGGGCTAAGGAATAGAGAAAGGAATGTGGGCTGCCTTTGTGAGCAGCAAGAAGCTTAAGTTTTGTCCTGTCTGTCAACATATGTGCCCTGAGCTCACTGTGGGTAAGTTACCGACAAGTTGCAAAAGTTACTTCAAACCCCATCTATATGCCTTGTAGGCACACGGGAGAGATAAAGCTGGGCTTACATGCTAATACAAGACAGAAATGTACAGAGATGGTAACAGTACAAGATAACATAACCCCAATCAAGTGGGATAGAGTACAGGTTGTGGATTCTTCCCTAAAATCTTGCTACGGGGCAGCGCCTGTGGCTCAGTGAGTAGGGCGCTGGCCCCATATGCCAGAGGTGGTGAGTTCAAGCCCAGCCCCGGCCAAAAACTGCAACATAAAAATAAAATCAAATAAAATCTTGCTATGGTAAAATGGAATGGGGTGTTTTATAAGTCAAATTGATTAATTTGGTCATTCCTTAGTTCTTGTATTTATTCATTCCATAAGTTATTCTTTCATGGAGAGTGAGGCCAATCAGGTACAAGGATAGGTTTGTTTATTTTTCAAGTGAGGGCGGGGTTTTTTTTTTTTTTTACTTTCATTTTCTTGTATTTGTCTTACTCTTAGCAAACTAGAGTCTCACTTTCACCAAGTTTACTTCAAGCACAGTCAAGAATTAAGCTAGAGGGCGGAGCCTATCGCTCAAGGAGTAGGGTGCCGGCCCCATATACTGGAGGTGGCAGGTTCAAACCTGGCCCCGGCCAAAAAAAAACCTGCAAAAAAAAAAAAAAGAAAAGAAAGAAAGAATTAAGCTAAAGGGTGAGGGAAAGGAAGAGCAGAGAGAGGGAAGGAGGAAGGAGGGGTAGGGGAAAGGAAGAGCAGAAAGAAGGAAGGAGGGAGGGGTAGGGGAAAAGAAGAACAGAGAGAGGGAAGGAAGGAGGGGGTGGGGTCTCTGTGTGTGACACACCTTTGGGGGGCAAGACACAATTGTAATTGTAAGAGGGACTTTACCTAACAAATGCAGTCAGTGTAACCTGGTTTCTTGTACCCTCAATGAATCCCCAACAAAAAAAAAAAAAGAAAGAAAGAAAAACTAGAAAACAGTCTGTTCAAAGGTTGCTCCCTATAAACACAAAATGTATTCTATTTGTATGCCCAATTCTTCACAATACCCTCTTTAGCCTAAGCAACCTGATTTTTAATATTTTATCGTTTTTAGGGATCATGGGAAAATTGCTCTTTTTCCCCTGAAAGATCAACTCACTAATAAGAGAAAGGATTATTTCTAAATACCATGCAGATGGGGGGAATCACAAGAATGATTAGTTCATGACTCAATGATGGTCAGATGTGTTAAAGATGGCTTTTAGAAGGGAAGGGGGAGAATGTAGGTTACAGGTGCAACAAGTGGTTGCTAGGGAGGATGAGTAGATAGGTAAACAGACTGACTTGTAAATTAACCTGAGAGACAGGTTTTTTTGTTGTTGTTGTTGAGACAAGAGTTTCACTCAATCACTCTCCAGTAGAGGGCAGTGGCGTCTTAGCTCATAGCAACTTCAAACTTTGGTCTCCAGCGATCCTCTTGCCTTAGCCTCCCAGGTACCTGGGACTACAGGTACCTGCCACAGTGCCTAGGTATTTTTAGAGATGGAGTCTCACTTTTGCTCAGACTGGTCTCACACTCCTGACCCCAAGCAATCCACCTGCCTGTCCTTGAGAAACAGGTATTATGTTTAAAATGATCTGGGCTCAGCCTGCTAGCATTCAGGGGAAGAAAAGGAAGACAGCTGCCCCTCTTTGTTTTTTTTTTTAATTCTTTATTAAATCATAACTGTGTACATTAATGCATTTATGGGGTACAACGTGCTGATACAATGTGGAATGCTTACGTCTAACTGATTACCGTAACTGTCTCCTTGCTTACTTATTTGTTGTGGCAAAAACCTTCATACTGTATTCTTAATAGTATAGAAATGTATCATTGCATTCTGCACATTAGGTTGGATCCCCCAGAAACCCTCCTTCTTTCCACTCTCCCCCTCTCACCCCCCCCTTCCCTCTTCCCTCCTTCTTTCTGGACTATAGTTATGTTTTACCATTCCTATGAATGTACAGGTGATTATATACTGATTTCATAGTAGTATTAATCCCATTTCTATGTGGGGAAGAGACTTGCCAGGAGTTGAAATCTTCTTTGCAGATACAAGTGGATGTAAACCAACAACAAGGAAAGACAATGATGGACACTATATACTGGTCAAGAGAACTATGAAGAAATTGCAATCCTAAACATCTATGCACCCAGCCTAAATGCTTTTCTTTCTTTCTTTTTTTTTTTTTTTTTTGAGACAGAGCCTCAAGCTGCCACCCTGGATAGAGTTCTATGGCATCACAGCTCACAGCAACCTCCAATTCCTGGGTTCAAACGAGTCTCCTGCCTCCACCTCCCAAGTAGCTGGGACTACAGGCGCCCGCCACAACGCCTGGCCATTTTTTGGTTGCAGCCGTCATTGTTGTTTGGCGGGCCCGGGCTATATTCGAACCCGCCAGCTCAGGTGTACATGGCTGGCACCTTAGCCCGTTGAGCCACAGGCACCGAGCCCTAAATGCTTTTTGATATATAAAACAAACTTTAACTGATCTGAACAATACATTATCCTCCAACTCCATAATAGAGATTTCAACAACCCTCTGATAAAACTGGACAGATCCTCCAAACGGAAGTTAAACAAAGAAGTCATGGACTTAAAAACGACCCTAGAAAAAAATGAGCTTAACAGACATTTACGGAATAATGAAATGGGGTATACATTCTTCTTCTCAGCCCATGGATCATCCTCCAAAATTCATCATATCTTATGGCGCAAATCAACCCTCAACAAATATAAAAGAATACAAATTATACCTTGTATCTTCTCAGACCATTATGGAATAAAAGTGGAACTCGGCTCTAACAGAAATCTTCATACCCACATAAAATCATGGAAACTAAATAACCTTATGCTGAACGACAGCTCAGTTAAGGAGGAAATTAAGAAGAAAATCATGGGCGGCACCTGTGGCTCAGCGAGTAGGGCACCGGCCATATACCGGTGATGGGTTCAAACCCGGCCTCAGCCGAACTGCAAAACAGAAAAATAGCTGGGTGTTGTGGCGGGCGCCTGTAGTCTCAGTTACTCGGGAGGCTAAGGCAAGAGAATCGCCTAAGCCCAGGAGTTGGAGGTTGCTGTGAGCTGTGTGACGCCACGGCACTCTACCGAGGGGGATAAAATGAGACTCTGTCTCTAAAAAAAAAAAAAAGAAGGAAATAATTACATCCCCCAAACAAAATGACAATGAAGCCACAAGCTATCAAAACCTGTGGGATAGGCTCGGCGCCTGTGGCTCAACGAGCTAAGGCACCAGCCACGTACACCTTAGCTAGCGGTTTGAATCCAGCCCGGGCCTGCCAAACAACAATGACGGCTGCAACCAAAAAATGGCCAGGCATTGTGGCAGGTGCCTGTAGTCCCAGCTACTTGAGAGGCGGAGGCAGAAGACTCGCTTGAGCCCAGGAATTGGAGGTTGCTGTGAGCTGTGATGCCACAGCACTCTATCCAGGGTGACAGCTTGAGGCTCTGTCTCAAAAAAAAAAAAAAAAAAAAACCTGTGGGATACTGCAAAGGAAGCCCTAAGAGGAAACTTTATAACATTAGATGCCTTCATCCAGAAAACAGAAAGAGAGCAAGTCAATAATCTAATGGACCATCTCAAGCAACTGGAAGAAGAAGAATATTTTAATCCCAAACTTCACAGAAGAAAAGAAATAACTAAAATCAGAGCAGAATTAAATGAAATTGAAAAAACAAGAATCATTCGGAAGATCAGTGAAACAAAAAGCTGGCTCTTTGAAAAGATTAATAAAATCGATAAACCCTTTCCACAAATAGAAAAGTAAGTTCTCTAATAATCTCAATTAGAAATGAAAAATGGGAAATAACAACTAATCCCCCAGAAATACAAAAAAATACTCAATGACTACTATAAAAAACTATGCACAGAATTCTGAAAATGTAGACGAAATGGACAAATAATTGGAATCACAATGCCTTCGTAAACTCAATCAGAAAGAATCAGAAATTTTTGTTTCTTTTTTTTTTGAGACAGAGTCTCACTATGTCACCCTCGGTAGAGTATCGTGACATCACAGCCCATAGCAACATCAAATTCTTTGGGCTTAAGTGATGCTCTTGCCTCAGTCTCGCAGGTAGCTAGGACTACAGGCGCCCATCACAACACCTATTTTTTGGTTGCAGTTGTCATTGATGTTTAGCTGACCCATGCTGGGTTCAAACCCACCACCCTTGGTGCATGTGATCAGAGCTATAACCACTGTGCTGTGGGCACTGCCCAAGAATTAGAAATTTTGAATAAACCTACATCAAGTAATTAAGTTGTATCAACAATACAAAATCTTCCACAAAAGAAAAGCCCTGGACCAGATGGGTTCACACTAGAATGCTACCAAACCTTAAAAGAGGAACAAATACCTATATTGTATAACCTATTCCAAAACATAGAGAACAACACATTCTGTGAAGCAAATACCACCCTGACTGCAAAACCAGGAAAGGAACCAACAAAAAATGAAAACTATAGACCAATATAATTAATGACTATTGATGCAAAAATATTCAGTAAGATCCTGGCAAACAGAATACAGCTACACATTATAAAAACATATACATCATAATTAGGTGGCTTTTATCCCAGAGATACAAGTTTGGCTCAACATATGCAAGACCACAAATTCAAAGCATTAAATAACAGCAAACACAAAGACCATATGATTCTGTCAATTGATGCAGAAAAAGCATTCAACAAAATTTAGTGTCCTTTTCTAACCAGAACACTTAGAAGTATATGTATGGGTGGCACATTTCTTAAACTGATTGAAGCCATCTATGACAAACTGACAGCTAATATCATACTGAAGGGAGTAAAACTGGAAGCTTTTCCACTTAGAACTAGAACTGGACAAAGATGTCTTCTATCGCCACTGCTCTTCAACATAGTACTGGAAGTCATTGCTAGTGCAATTAGGCAAGAGAAGGAGATCAAGGGTATTTAAATGGGGACAGAGAAGGTCAAACTCTCACTCTGTGGAGATGACATGATCTTATATACCTGGAAAACCCCAAGTACTCAACCACAAGGCTTGTACACATGATCAAGAAATATAGTAACATCTCAGGATACAAAATCAGTGTCCACAGGGTGGCGCCTGTGGCTCAGTGAGTAGGGCTCTGGCCCCATATACAGAGGGTGGTGGGTTCGAACCGGGTGCCAGCCAAACTATAACAAAAAATAGCCGGGCGTTGTGCGGATGCCTGTAGCCCCAGCTGCTCGGGTGGCTGAGACAAGAGAATTGCCTAGCCCAAGAGCTGGAGGTTGCTGTGAGCTGTGATGCTAGAAGACTCTACCAACGGCAACCGAGTGAGACTCTGTCTCTAAAAAAAAAAGAAAAAAATCAGTGTCCACGAATCAGTAGCCTTTTTATAGGTCAATAACAGTCAAGCTGAGAATCAACTCAAAGACACAATACCCTTCACAGTAACTTGAAAGAAAATGAAATACTTGGGAATATATCTTACAAAGGAGGTGAAGAATTTCTATAATGAGAACTACAAAGCCCTGAGAAAAGAAATAGGAGATGTTAACAAATGGAAGAACACACCATGCTCATGGCTGGGAAGAAACAACATTGTTAAAATGTCCATACTACCCAAAGCAATCTACAGATTTAATGCAAACTCCATTGAAGCACCAACATCATACTTTGAAGAACTTGAAAAAACAGTATTTTGTTTTGTGTGGAACCAGGAAAAACCCTGAATAGCCAGTGCAATTTTAAGAAATAAAAAATCTGAAGGCATCACATTACCGAACTTCAGGTTTATACTGTAAGGCTACAGTGATCAAAACAGCATGATACTGGCACAAAAATAGAGATATAGATCTGAAATAGAATAAAGAACCTAGAGATGAACCCAGTCACATATCGCCATCTGATCTTTGATAAACCAAACAAAAGCATGCACTGGGGAAAAGAATCCCTATTTAATAAATGGTGCTGGGAGAACTGGTTAGCCACATGTAGAAGACTGAATTGCACCTGAACCTCTCACCATTGACAAAAATCGTCTCTCACTGGATAAAAGATTTAAATTTAAGACGTGAAACAGTAAAAATCCTAGAAGAAAGTGTGGGAAAAACTCTTGACAAAATCAGCCTGGGAAAAGATTGTATGAAGAAGACCCCCTTGACAATTGCAGCAACAGCAAAAATAAATAAATGGGACATGATCAAGGTAAAAAACTTCTGCACAGCTGAGGGTACCACAACTAAAGCAAACACACGGCCTTCAGAATGGGAGAAGATACTTGTATGCTATGGATCTGACAAAGGACTAATAACTAGAATCTACAGAGAACTCAAATTAGTCAACAAAAAAAGAGCAAACAATTCCATTTATAAGTGGGCAAGAGACGAAAAGAAACTTCTGGAAGAAGACAGAGGAATGAGCAATAAATACATGAAGAAATGCTCACTGTCCTTAATCATCAGAGAAATGCAAATCAAAACCACCCTGAGATATCACCTAACCCCAGTGAGAATAGCCCACATCACAAAGCCCAGCTGCAGATGCTGGTGTGGCTGGATATGGAGAGAAGGCAACATTTCCGTGCTGCTAGTGGGATTGCAGACTAATAGAGCCTCTATGGAAAGAGGTATGGAGAATTCTCAAAGAACCTAAAGCAGACCTTCCATCTGATCCCACAATCCCATTGCTAGGTATCTACTCAGAAGAAAAAAAATCATTTTACCCCGAGGACATTAGGACTAAAATGCTCGTTGCAGCTCAATTCACGATCTCCAAGATGTGGACACAACCTAAATGCCCACCAACTCAGGAATGAATTAACAAACTGTGGTATATGGATACCATGGATAACATGATTTGATTATCAGTTTGACTGTTATTAGCTTATATAAAGGCTACTGATTTGTGGACACTGATTATTATTATTATTATTATTTTAGAGACTGAGTCTCACTTTGTTTCCCCCGGCAGAGTGCTGTTGCGTCACACCTCACTATTCAGCCACAAAAAAGGAAGACTTTACATCTTTTGCATTAACCTGGATGCCGTTGAAACACATTTTTCTTAGTCACGTATCACAAGAGTGGAAAAGCAAGTATCTAGCCGGGCATTGTGGCGGGCGCCTATAGTCCCAGCTACTTGGGGGGGGGGACTGAGACAAGAGAATCGCTTAAGCCCAGGAGGTTGCTGTGAGCTGTGACACCACGACATTCTACCCAGGGCAACAGCTTGAGACTGTCTCAAAAGAAAAAATAAAGGAAAAGCAAGTATCCAGGGTACTCAATACTAATATGAAACCAACACATAAACAACTACATGCCCGCATGAAAGCAAAGCACGGGTATATTCAAGTGATGGGAGGAGGAGGACGGTAAAGGGAAAAGAAAGGGGGGAAGGGGATTTGGCAAGTTCTCACCTAAGGTGTACAATGTGAGGGTACACGGGACACCTCCTGCGTGAGGGACTCAACTACAACTTGATCATTACTTTAGAAATGAAAACAAGGTAACCTAAACATTCGTACCCCCGGATTAACCTTAAATAAACATACAAATAAATATAAAAATAAATTTTAGTGATTCGAAGATCACCCAGTGGATTAGCTCTACACAGTTGAGAGCTGTCGCCAGAAAGTTTAAGAGTAGATCTTATTGGCAGGAGTCGCCGGCGGCCTGCGATGTTTGGCCTCAAGAGAAACGCAGTGATGGGACTCAACCTGTACTGTGGGGGCGCCGGGCTGGGGGCTGGCCGCGGCGGCGCCACACCCCCAGGAGGGCGGATTTGGGCTGCCAGTAGGCGGGGAGAGGTGGGGGGAGGGGAAGCTGGTGCGGTGATTGGCTGAAACCCCGGCGCGAGGCCCGGCCTCCCTCACACCAGATGCTCTTAGGGTCGCGCGGCCGGAGCCCATTCGTGCCGAGGTCCTCGACGTCACTGCAACCCTCACGAGGCTGCTGTTCTTCGCGCCGACCTTCCGCACGTCGCTACCAGAGGAGATGGAAGCCCCTGCTGCCGATGCCATCATGTCGCCCGAAGGTGAGCTGGACGCGGCGT
>CAUYON010138904.1:0-13308 GCA_963573935.1 Arctocebus calabarensis
GCGCCTGTAGTCCCAACTACTAGGGAGGCTGAGGCAAGAGAATCGCTTAAGCCCAAGAGCTGGAGGTTGCTGTGAGCAGGGTGACGCCACGGCACTCTACCCAGGGCGATAAAGTGAGACTCTGTCTCTACAAAAAAAAAACCACATAAGCGGGGCAGCGCCTGTGGCTCAGCAAGTAGGGCACTGGCCCCATATACCGAGGGTGGCAGGTTCAAACCTGGCCCCGGTCAAACTGCATCAAAAAAATAGCTGGGCGTTGTGGCTGGCGCCTGTAGTCCCAGCTACTCGGGAGGCTGAAGCAAGAGAATGACCTAAGCCCTAAAGCTGGAGGTTGCTGTGAGCTGTGCCTCCACAGCACTCTACCGAGGGTGATAAAGTGAGACTCTACAAAAAAAAAAAGAAAACCACATAAGCAGCTCGGTGCCTGTGGCTCAATGGGCTAGGGTGCCAGCCATGTACACCTGAGCTGGTGGGTTCGAATCCAGCTCGGGTCCACCAAACAACAATGACGGCTGCAACCCAAAAATGGCTGGGCATTGTGGCGGGTGCCTGTAGCCCCAGCTACTTGGGAGGCGGAGGCAGGTGACTTGCTTGAGCCCAGGAATTGGTGGTTGCTGTGAGCTGTAATGCCAAAGCACTCTACCCAGAGTGACAGCTTCAGGCTCTGTCTCAAAAAAAAAAAAAAAAAAAAACATAAGCTATTAATCAATTTTTCTATCACAAATTCCAGGATAGTAAAGGGTGAGGCAGCCAGATGGGGAACTACTGGGTAGAAAAGAAAGAACAGAACACATCTGAACACTGGCTCACAACTGCTGGTGGACAAAGGGTGGGGCTGATCCCTGTTTCCCTGAGCCTCATAAACTCTGCACCCCGTCTCTCAGTCCGGACTGCTCTGAGCTATTTTCTTTTCTCAGTATTATTATCACTACAGCCCTCTCAGGCCTGGGGACCTGTCTGAGATCTGCAAAGGAGAATTTAAACAATTATTCCCTACTGCATTCTCACAGTGCACCACTTTGCATGTGAAAATAATTTTCCATTACTCACCATGGAGGACAAAATGAGACCACTTTTCAGGGAGTCAGTTTGTCAGGGTGCCTAGGTCTATGGGGCCCCAGCAGCACAGAGACCCCCCCACTCTGGTGCCTTCTGGCCAAGCAGGTAGTCTTTGGGGCTTGGGCTGAGGAAACATGTCCTTACAGCTGGGGGCCTCAAGTCACCTGTAGGACTTCTAAGAACCTGACGTCTAGGCCCCCCACCAATGAGTCCCAACACCAGGCTGGGGCCAGGGTTCTATTGGGCAGTGGGCTGAGAATACATCCTAAACCAGGCCTGCTGGGAGGGACCAGAGGGGGAAAGGCTGTCATCTCCATCCACCCTGTATGCCCAGGGCCTCTACTCACATTGCCGGGCCCATGACACTCTGTCAGGATGCCATAGGCCCCTCAGGTAGACCTGTTCACATACAGGTGCCAAGGTTTAGATAGGCCCTGTCACAGACCAGGAGTTCCCTGGCTCCCCTATGAACAGGGCCTAGCTCCTCTCCCTGATCCTGCCCCTGAGAAGGGGGTGCCTAGGCTCCTGAACCTCAGTTTCTCTGCCAGGCCCCCAGTCCACCCCAAAGGGCATTCACATGCCAGGCCTCAAATGACGTGCCTGCAGGGTTTGACTACACCAAGCCCCTGTGGAAAACACCCCTTTTTTCTTTCTTTCTTTTAAGACAGAGCCTCAAGCTGTTGCCCTGGGTAGAATGCCGTGGCATCACAGCTCACAGCAACCTCCAACTTCTAGGCTCAAGTGATTCTCCTGTCTCCGCCTCCCATGTATCTGGAACTACAGGCGCCCACCACAATGCCCAGCCATTTTTTGATTGCAGCCATCATTGTTGTTTAGCAGGCCCGGGCTGGATTGGAACCCACCAGCTCAGGTGTACGTGGCTGGCGCCTTAGCCCATTGAGCCACAGGCGCCGAGCCAGAGTTTTTGTTCTTAAAGAGAACATAATTGCTTTATTTTATTTATTTGTTATTATTTTTTTCACTGTGTCACCCTCAGTAGAGTGCTATAGTGTCAGAGCTCACAGCAACATCAAACTCTTAGGCTTGGGCGGTGCCTGTGGCTCATCAAGTAGGGCACCGGCACTATATACCGAAGGTGGTGGGTTCAAACCTGGCCTCGGCTGAACTGCAAAAACAGAAAAATAGCTGGGCATATGGCAGGCTCCTATAGTCCCAGCTACTCAGGAAACTGAGGCAAGAGAATCGCCTAAACCCAGGAGTTGGAGGTTACTGTGAGCTGTGTGACGCCATGGCCCTCTACAGAGGGTGATAAAGTGAGACTCTGTCTCTACAAAAAACAAAAACAAAACCTCTTAGGCTTAAGCAATTCACTTGCCTCAGCCTCCCGAGTAGCTGGGACTATAGGCACCTGCCACAACGCCTGGCTATTGGATGCAGTTGTCATTGTTGTTTAGCAGGCCCGGGGCTGGGCTCAAACCTGCCAGCTTCAGTGTTTATGGCCGGCGCCCCGCCCTACTCACTGAGCTATGGGCGCTAAGCCAATTGCTTTTTTTTAAATAAAAAAAAGTAGGGCGGCGCCTGTGGCTCAGTGGGTAGGGTACTGGCCCCATATGCCGAGGGTGGCGGGTTCAAATCCGGCCCCGGACAAACTCCAAACAAAGAAAAGAAATAGCTGGGCGATGTGGTGGGCACCTGTAGCCCCAGCTACTCGTGAGGCTGAGGCAAGAGACTTGCCTACGCTCAGGAGTTGGAGTTTGCTGTGAGCTGTGTGACGCCACAGCACTCTACTGAGGGCAACAAAGTGAGACTATGTAGCTACAAAAAATAAAATAAAATAAAAAAAGTTGTATTTACTTAGAAGCATTCAGCATGTCAATAAAACAGCTGTAACTGTATTTTTTGCAATTAGAGTGGTTTTCAGTTAACAGAACAGCAATTATTGCATATAAGCTGCATCAGAAACCAACCAAAGATGAAAAAAACTACAATCTATATATAACTAATTTGTGCTGTGCACCAACACTAACCTGGTTTTAATTTCCATGCCAGTTTACAACCCCCATATTGTACCAGGCAAGGTTAGGGGCTATGGAAAATATCACCAGGACAGGGCTATCAAAAGACACATTCAGGCTCTGTGCCTGTGGCTCAACGGGCTAGGGCGCCAGCCACATACACCTCAGCTGGCAGGTTCGAATCCAGCCAGCCCAGGCTGCCAAACAACAATGATGGCTGCAACCAAAAAATGGCCAGGCGTTGTGGTGGGCGCCTGTAGTCCCAGCTACTTGGGAGGCGGAGGTAGGAGACTCCCTTGAGCCCAGGAATTGGAGGTTACTGTGAGCTGTGTTGCCACAGTACTCTGTCCAGGGTGACAGCTTGAGGCTCTGTCTCAAAAAAAAAAAGACACATTCAGTAGTGTGTTAACTATACAGAAAAGATACTGTACGGTTTAAATATCTTGCACAGCCTTACATTTCAATTTTCCTCTTTAAAAGGAGTTCTGTACGGGGGCAGGGAGGGGAAGAGTTGTTAAATGCTTTATAGACAAGAAAAAAAACTTTGCTAGAACCAACTTATTCATTGTCATCTTTTTCATTCTCTTCATCTTCCTCCTCTCCTTCCTCTTCTTTTGCTTGCTTTTTTCAGCCTTGACAACTCCCTCTTTTGCTGCATCAGCCTGTGCAGCAATACCCTTTTCATACTTTTCCTCCAGCTTTGCAACCCTCTTTTCATCAGGCTGCTGTCACCCACAGCAGTGCTACTTCACATCTCTCTCAGCTTCTCTGCAGCATCACCAAAGGATAGGCCGGGATGTTCTCCTTTGATTTGGGGGCAGTACTCAGATCAGAACAAGAAAAAGACCAAAGGAGGCCTCTTGGGGGCTTTGGGATCCTTGAACTTCTTTTTTGTTTCCTCTGTGGGAGGGGTGTAGGTTTTCATTTCTGTCTCATAATGCCTCATCCAGCTTTGCCAGATCTTCACATTTTCCTTTCTCTTTAGCAGATATGGTCTCCCACCTCCCTGAGCACTTAGAAAGCTCTGAGAAGCTAACTGAAGCCTCTGGGTGTTTCTTCTTGTGCTCATCCCCACAAATTTGCACAAAGAATGCATATGATGACATTCTGCTGTCAGCTTCTTAGGGTCACCTTTGTCATGTTTAGTTATTTTTCCTCAGTGAAGCACAGAGGTGCCTAGGGCCTGTCTGGCTCTCACTTGCCCCGGCACTGTCTCCTTTTTTTTTGTTCACTCTGTCACCCTGGTAGAGTTCTGTGATGTCATAGCTCACAGTAACCTCAAACTCCTGAGCTCAAAGAATCCCCCTGCCTCGGCCTCCCAGAGTGCAGGGATTAGAGGCAGGAGCCACTATGCCTAGCCTACTTCCTGCACTTTTATTTCATGTTTTTTCTGTTTGGCAATTAAATACTTAATTTCCAAAGAGAGGTTTCCTGTGCATCATTTCTGCTGCTCTCTCCTGTGACTTTGTGTCAGGGAAACTGTGTTATCTGATGCCAACCAGCAGCTCCTTTTCTTCTCCTTTCCTCTGTTTACTGAATGGGCTCCAGACTCACTTTCCAAAAGTCTGTCTGGACCTCTTGTTGCATTTGTAGATTTCCCTTAACAGCTGCTGCTTCATATTTAATATATAAGAGGCCCAGGGTGGTGTCTATGATCCCAGAACTCTGGGAGGCTGAGTCAGGGGATGGTTTGAGGTTGCTGTGAGCTAAGCTGGGGCTACTGTGTAACAGAGAGAGATATCTGTCTCTGTCTCAGAAAAAAAGAAAAGAGAAAGAATAAAGTACAGCAGATTAGGGAGGTTGTCCACTGCAGCCTCTGTGCAGAATGAATCAACAGAGGGCCCCTAATGCCATAATGCAAATGAGGTTTCCACACAGCAGCCTCTGGGCAGGCAGGGCAGCTGCTTTCAGGACTGTCCCCAGGCTATCTTCTTGTAGTGAGGCTGTGTGCCCATCTCACCTCTCAGCCTCATCCTGAGTGAGCCAGGGAACACACACCTCCCTGGTCCCTGGGAGGATGGTCCTGGAGGGAGGCAGCAGAGACCACCTTGGGGATAAACTCCCCTACCCGAGGTCACCACCCTAAGGAGCAATTTGCACCCAACCCTCTCTGGAATCCTTGCAGGTCTCTGCTTTCAGGGGAGACATTCAGTTGTTTGCCTTACATTTTTTCACTTTTTTTTATTATTATTATTTGGGTTTACACAAGTAAATGTACACATAGTTTTTTGTGATTTTTCGCCGGGGCTGGGTTTGAACCTGCCACCTCCAGCATATGGGGCCTTTGAGCTACAGGCATCACTCATTTTTCACTTTTTATTTAAATACAGAGAATTTAAATAAAAAGCCTCACATCCAGGCTTGGTGTGGTGGCTCACACCTGTAATCCCAGCACTCTGGGAGGCTGAGGCAGGTGGATTATTTGAACTCACAGGTTCGAGACCAGCCTGAGCCACAGCGAGACTCTGTCTCTAAAAATAGATGGGTGTTGTGGTGGGCGCCTGTAGTCCCAGCTACTTGGGAGGCTGAGGAAAAAGGATCGCTTGAGCCCAAGATTTGGAGGTTGCTGTGACCTGCAATACCACAGCACTCTACTGAGGACAACATAGTGAGACTCTGTCTCAAAAAAAAAAAAAAAAAAAAGGGGTGGGCAGCGCCTGTGGCTCAGTGAGTAGGGTGCCATCCCCATACACCAAGGGTGGCGGGTTCAAACCCAGACCCAGCCAAACTGCAACAAAAGAAATAGCTGGGCATTGTGGCGGGCGCCTATAGCCCCAGCTACTCGGGAGACTGAGGCACGAGAATTGCCTAAGCCCAGGAGTTGGAGGTTGCTGTGAGCTGTGACGCCACAACACTCTACTGAGGGCGATAAAGTGAGACTCTTTCTCTTTAAAAAAAAAAAAAATGGCTCGGCGCCTGTGGCTCAGCGGGCTAAGGCGCCAGCCATGTAAACCTGAGCTGGCGGGTTCAAATCCAGCCTGGGCCCGCCAAACAACAATGACGGCGGCAACCCAAACAAAAATAGCCGGGCGTTGTGGCAGGCGCCTGTAGTCCCAGCTGCTTGGGAGGCAGAGGCAGGAGACTCGCTTGAGCCCAGGAATTGGAGGTTGCTGTGAGCTGAAATGCCACGGCACTCTACCCAGGGTGACAGCTTGAGGCTCTGTCTCAAAAAAAAAAAAAAAAAAAGGGGGGGTGGCGGCGCCTGTGGCTCAAAGGAGTAGGGCACCAACCCCATGTACGGGAGGTAGTGGGTTCAAACCTGGCTCTGGTTAAAAAAAAAAAAAAAGGCGGAAAAATAAACAAATAAATAAATAAAGGGTGGCGCCTATGACTCAGTGAATAGGGCGCCGGCCCCATATACTGAGGGTGGCAGGTTCAAACCCGGCCCCAGACAAACTGCAACAAAAAAATAGCCGGGCGTTGTGGCAGGTGCCTGTGGTCCCAGCTACTTAGGAGGCTGAGGCAGGAGAAGAGTTGGAGGTTGCTGTGAGCTGTGACGTCATGGCACTCTACTGAGGGGAACAAAGTAAGACTCTGTCTCTTGAAAAACACACACACACACACGCAAAACATAAACAGTGCTAAGTTCCACCTAGCACCCCAGAGAGGCTGCCCACGGGTCAGACAGACCAAGCTCAGAGGCCCCGGGCCACCAACCAGTCATCCAGGGGGGACGTACAGACACTTGTGGCAGCACGGAGGTCCTGAGGCCTTACCCCACTGTCCCGCATAAACATAGGCTCTGGTGCACATACAGATAGGAGGAGACACACACACCTACGTAAGCTCCATGAGCACACAGTGAAAACAGACAGGACACACAAACAGACGCGTGGCTATACATGCCACACACACAGGAAGCATGTACCTGTGAACACTGCACCATAGACAACATCCTGTCACAGCTGGAGATCACACACAAGCCACAGCCCACACACACAGATCATTCCCGACAAGAACACGCAGATACATCCCTAGCCTGCTCGTGAACACACACAAATAACCTCTTCACACGTGTGAGCAACCGTGTACTCAGATGTCTGGACATGCCCCCGCACTCCCTGTCACATCCACGCTTGGCACAGTATAGGCATGTCCACAGCTGCAGGAGGCCTCGTGTCTCCCCCTCATGGCTGCTGTGCCCAACTGGGTTTCCGGGATCCCCAGCATACAATCACCTGTGGAGTCCAGGACCTAGGGCCCACCAGGGACCCTGGCCCTCCACCCTCTCCAGGAGGAGCTGTGTGTGGCTCACAGCCCTGGCCTGTCCCCGCCAGGCTGATGTTTTCTGGGTGGGGAGAGCATCACTCCCCACATGACCCAGATCCTGCACCCCAACCTCTGCCTCTACCAGCCTCACCTGCATCCATGTGGGTGACCCTCAGCTCAGCCAGGCCCCTGGCCCTTGGTAGGACCTGCAGCTGATGCCCCATCACCTATGAACCCCACGAGCACTCAATCACATACAGTTGGTGCACAGTAACTGAGCCCCTCCCCACTGGTGGGATCGCAGCAGTTGGGGAGGGGCGTCTTCTAGACTTCGTTACAGTCCTGCCCTTGCCTGCACCCCAAATCCAGCGCCCGGGCCCCAGGACTCACCCGAGCAGCTCCAGCCCCTGTCACCTCACCTGGCCTTGCTGCCCCCCAGGAGGAGATGGATCTTGCTTACCTCCCAGGTCTCAAGGCCTGGGGGTTTGTTTCTGTTTTTCTCAAAGTTCAGTCCCCCAGCTGAGTTCTCTCACTATAAAAAAGCCACCTCTTTGAAAGAAAAAGTCCCAGAGGGGCCTTCACAACGCCATGGGCGGGCGTCTTAATGTCTCACACATGCCAGCTGGTTCTCGTTTCCCCAGAGCACGCACACCCTCAGCTGGAGCTCACCCGCCAGCCCCACTCCCTGGGCCCTGTCTGGCTGGAGCAGGCAGAATAGGTGCTGGCGTGAATCCTGGGGTCCCACAGCAGTGACAGGGGTCTGTGTAATCTGAGGCGGGTGGCATCAGTGGTACAAGGAGGCACTGAGGCTGGGCCTGGGCTCCGGAAGGCCTTAGGGTGGCCAGGACATGACCCACGTGCTTTCTCTCTGCCACTGCCATGGGCTGCCTCCTTGCTCCCTAGAGTGGGAATGACCCAGCCCAACTTGGGGTGCCCTCTCTCCAGTTTCTTGATTGGAGGGTACTGAGCTCCCCCAACTCCCAGCTATAGAAAGGATTAAAAGCAATCTCAGATCGGAATGTCCTCTGGCAGAACCACTAGGACTTTCCAAATCAGCCAAGTCCTGGTGAACTCGAGTAACCCACCAGTGACGCCAACTCCATTCGTGCCCTCCCAGCCCCTCACAACCCGTGGGATCTCCTTTGCATTCCTTCTGGAGATAAGGGTCCCCAATCCCCCCAAACAAACTGCCACACACATGCTCTGGCTTGTAGACAAGGGCTTGAACCCCAGAGTAAAGAACAGCCCCAGAGAAACATCTCCACCCACCCCAGTGTGACTGTCAGAGTCTCAGAAGTACCACCAAGCTTGCTGGATGGAGCAGCCACAATTCAGGATCAGGAGGAGGCTGCTCCTGCACCATCACCTCTGCGTCACTGTCCCAAGGGTCAGTTTTCCCCTTCACACATTTAGTAAGAGTAGTCCAAGGGGACAGAGGAGCACTGGGGGCACCCAAGAGACTTTCAAAATACATATGCACCGACTCAAGGTCCCCAGTGCTCAGTCCTGGTGGAGCAGGGAGCAGGGGTCGGGTGGGGTGAGCCCAGGAGGCACAGCCAAGGCCAAGAGAGATGCCTGCATCTGGAGCTGAGCAGGGCGGCGTGTCCTCAGGTGAGTTACTGCCGGCATGAGCTAACTGCTACACTGAAGCCCTGGCAGAGAAGGGCACAGGCTCAACTGGGGCTGTCCTCCTCCCTACACCACAGGAAGCCACAGGGCACGGTGGCTCCCATCTGTATCCCACCACTCTGGGAAGCCAAGGTGGGAGGATCCCTTGATCTCAGGGTTTTGAGACCAGCCTGATCAAGAGCAAGACCCTATCTCTACTAAAAATCGAAAAACTAGCCAGGTGTGGTGGTGGGTGCCTGTAGACCCAGCTACTTGGGAGGCTGAGGCAGGAGGATTGCTTGAGCCCAGGAGTCTGAGGTTATTGTGAGCTATGATGATGCCACGACACTCTACCCAGGGCCTCAGAGTAAGACTGTTAAAAATTAAAAAACAGTGAAATAAAAAAGGTATTTGCAGGGCAGCGCCTGTGGCTCAAAGGAGTAGTGCACCAGCCCCATATGCCGGAGGTGGCGGGTTCAAACCCAGCCCCTGCCAAAAACCAAAAAAAAGAAAAAAAAAAACAAAACAGTATTTGCAGCATTCCCACTGTTCTGGTAAGAATGAAAGGTATATTCATGAAAGAGCTACAAAACATGGATTGTGCCATTTTGTCAATTCTGGGCTGAGTTAAATGCTCTGTTTGCACGGCAGGTGATCAGTACACAGTAGCAAGGTGGATGGCAAATACTCGGACACGTTAATGATGTAAATGCTTAATTTTTCTTGACTTAGAACAACATTAAATAACAAGTGAACACCACAGCAAGTCGATAGGGACCCTGGGAGAAAGGCAAAGGTTTATATTTAGCTTTATATTTTAGTACTTTTTTATTTTTGAGACAGAGTCTCACTTTGTCCCCCTTGGTAGAGTGTCATAGAGTTATAACTCACAGCAGCCTCAAACTCCTGAGCTCAAGCGATCCTATTGCCTCAGCCTCCAAGAAGTTGGGAGTACAGGCGCCTGCCACAACAGCCGGCTAGTTTTTCTATTTTTAGTAGAGAAGAGGTCTCACTGTTACTCAGGTTGGTCTCAGACTCCTGAACTCAGGTGACCCTCCCTCCTCAGCCTCCCAGAGTGCTGGGATTACAGGCATGAGCCATTGTGCCCGCCCATTTTAATACTTTTAATGGGAGTTTTTCCTGCTTTTTGAACAAAGAGCCTCATTTTGTGCTGGGCCTTGGCCAAGGTCTAGCCTTGGAAATGTGCCTCTAAAGAGGAAATGGAGTGTGGAGGGAGTTGGTGTGTGTGTCCCAGCCCAGGACTTGTCATCTAGGTCTTCACCAAGCCTCAGAACAGCTGAGCCCAGTCCTGCCCTGATGAGCTCAGGCCAGTGCTTGCCCTCAGAAAGTGAAGAGGGGGTAACATAAAGAGAGCAGCAGGATCTGTGCCCCTGCCTGGGGCATGCTGCAGTCTCAATTTGCCTCTCAAGGATGGGGACATGTTCTGAGAAATGTGATTTCATCTTCGTGCAAACCCCACAGGGTCACGTGCACAAGCCTGGACTGCAGGTGGGTAGAGCATGGCCCTGCACTGAGTGCTGAGCTGGTTTGCGTGTCTAGACCTAGAAAAGGCACAGTGAAGCATGCTATTGTAATCTTTTTTTTCTATTTTTGAGACAGAGTCTTACTATGTCACCCTCAGTAAAGTGCTGTGTTATCACAGCTCACAGCAACCTCCAACTCTTGGGTTTAAGCGATTCTTTTACCTCAGCTGCCCAAGTAGCTGGGACTACAGGAGCTCACCACAACGCCCAGCTAGTGTTTTTAGAAACAAGGTCTCACTCTTGCTCAGGCTGGTCTTGAACTCCTGAGCTCATGGAATCCACCTGCCTCAGCCTCCCAGAGTGCTGGGGTTACAGGCCTGAGCCACTTGGCCCACCCTTTCTTTCTTTTTTTTTAACATGTCAAAAAGAACCTTTATTACCTTCATTATAGCCTCTTATGCTTTCTTTCCAGATGCCTTGGGAGCAGCTGCTTTCTGGGCTAGAGCCTTTTGACCCTTCTGAGCTTTTGGACGAGGTGCTGCCTTCTGGCCTATGGCTTTCTGGGCAGGAACCTTCTAGGCTGCAGCCTTCTTGCCTGCAGTGGTGATCTTTTTTGCTGGAACTTCAGCAGCAGCTGCTGCAATAGCAGCAACACCCTTAGCAGGTGATTTTTGGAAGAAGTTTTGAGAAGAGCTGCTTTTTGAAGCTTCTTAACTTCATTCTTTTTTTTTTTTTTTTTTTTAGTAGAGACAGAGTCTCACTTTATCGCCCTTGGTAGAGTGCCGTGGCATCACACAGCTCACAGCAACTTCCAGCTCCTGGGCTTAGGTGATTCTCTCGCCTCAGCCTCCTGAGTAGCTGGGACTACAGGCGCCCGCCACAACGCCCGGCTATTTTTCTGTTTTGCATTTTGGCTGAGGCTGGGTTTGAACACCCCACCTTCGGTATAGGGGGCTGATGCCTTACTCAATGAGCCATAGGCACCGCCCCTTAACTTCATTCTTTTTTTTTTTTTTTTTTTAGGGACGGAGTTTCACTTTATCGCCCACGGTAGAGAGCCGTGACGTCACACAGCTCACAGCAACCACCAGCTTCCTGGGCATAGGAGATTCACTTTCCTTAGCCTCCTGAGTAGCTGGGACTACAGGCGCCTGCCACAACAGCCGGCTATTTTTCTGTTTTGCAGTTCGGCTGAGGCTGGGTTTGAACCCGCCACCTTCGGTATATGGGGCCGGTGCCCTACTCCATGAGCCACAGGCACCGCCCCTTGATTATTCTGATATTTATTTATTTATTATTCTGATTATTATTCTACTCCATTCTTGATTATTCTGTTCTTCATTTTCCTTGCCTTCATAACTTTAAAATGATCACAATCTGTCATCTTAGCTTTCCTTTCTCTGGCTTCAATTTTCTTGGCCCATCTTGTGACTGCCCATTTTGTATTTATATCTGCCTTCTGCCAGGCTTGTCGGACATACTTCTGGTGGGCACTGTGTGAGAACTTGAGGATGAAGTCAGTGAGTTGCATACATTTGAAAGGCATGGCCTGTCTTCTTACCTGAGTGCATGGTCCATCAACCAAAGCTTTCTGGTGTGAGGAAAGACCAAAGGAGATGTAGGCCACTTGGCCAACTTCCACCAAGCGCCTGAACACCAGGTCAGCAGCATTCGGCGAGAAGCTTCTTTTTTTTTGAGACAGAGCCCTGGGTAGAGTGCTATGGCATCACAGTTCACAACAACCTCAAACTCTTGGGCTTAAGCGATTTTCTTGCTCCAGCCTCCCAAGTAGCTGGGACTACAGGTACCTACCACAACGCCCAGCTATTTTTTTGTCGTGGTTGTCATTGTTGTTTAGCTGGCCCAGGCCAGATTTGAACCTGCCAGCCTTGGTGTATGTGCCTGGGGCCATAACCACTATGCTATTGGCACCGAGCCACAGTATTGTTTTCTGTTTGTTTGTTTGAGACATAGTCTCACTGTGTGGCCCTGGGTAGAGTGCCATGGAGTCACGCTCACAGCAACCTCAAACTCTTGGGCTTAAGTGATTCTCTTGCCTCAGCTTCCCAAGTAACTGGAACTACAGGTGCCCACCACAACACCCAGCTATGAGCCACAGTATTGTAGTCTTTATGTTGGGTAGCTGTTGATAGAAATATCGCATGTCATGTGACTGAACATACAGGTCCCCTCATTTTGTGGGTGTGGCCATGTCACAATAGACCCCTCGTAAAGTGAAAATACCACAAGTTGAAAACACAGGGGCTGCACCTGACCTACGACCCATCACAGGGCCAGCCCAGGCTCAAGCTGTCAGCCTAGGGTAGCACAGCCA
The DNA here is from genome assembly GCA_963573935.1 of Arctocebus calabarensis. Classification (NCBI taxonomy): domain Eukaryota; kingdom Metazoa; phylum Chordata; class Mammalia; order Primates; family Lorisidae; genus Arctocebus; species Arctocebus calabarensis. Next base: position 12,672 of record CAUYON010138904.1, read on the forward strand.
CCTGGCAACACAGCATACCACGGAGAGGGGCCATTTGCCCTGGTGACCGGCTGGCCGATGTGGCCACTGCCCAGTATCTTGAGGAGTGTCGCTCTGTTCCCTACTGAAAGTGTGTCACTTTCACATTGTGTAAAGTTGAAAAAGTCTGTATATCCTGAGAAATACTGGTGGTTTTAAAACCTCAACAATGATGCTTGCTTTGGGAGCACATACACTAAAATTGGAATGATACAGAGAAGATTAGCATGGCCCCTGAGCAAGGATGAATGCAAATTCGTGAAGCATTCCGTATTTTTATTTATTTTTTATTTTTTATTTTTTTGGCCAGGGCTGGGTTTGAACCCGCCACCTCTGGCATATGGGACCAGCGCCGTACTCCGTTGAGCCACAGGTGCCGCCCACATTCCATATTTCTATAAAAAAATTAAAAAATAAAAAAAAACCTCAACAGGGCGGCTCCTGTGGCTCAGCGAGCAGGGCGCCGGCCCCATATACTGAAGGTGGCGGGTTCAAGCCCGGCCTCGGCCGAACTGCAAAACAAAAAAATAGCCGGGCGCTGTGGCGGGCGCCTATAGTCCCAGCTACTAGGGAGGCTGAGGCAAGAGAATCGCTTAAGCCCAAGAGCTGGAGGTTGCTG
>CAUYON010138905.1:0-15836 GCA_963573935.1 Arctocebus calabarensis
AAAAGAAAAAGAAATACCAATTTATTTTATATTATAAAGACTTCTTAGAAAGTGCTTAGATTTGTATCCCTAAATGTGTGAACACTTTATGGGGCAGCGCTTGTGGCTCAAAGGAATAGGGCACCGGCCCCATATGCTGGAGGTGGCGGGTTCAAACCCAGCCCTGGCCAAAAAAAAAACTGCAAAACACTTTATGGTCCAGCTACTGGAACTTAATACTTTCTAGACCACTTAGAGCAGCTAAACAACAAACTCCAAGTGAATGGTACAGACTTACTCTCAGGTCAAGTTTTCTCTATAAGGATGGAAGTTTTCTGCAATGGAAAAATTACCTCCTGTTAGGTTTCTGGACTTAATTTTATCAAATTAACTCTATTAACACATGAGAACAATATTTCAGTATGACTGAATTTGCTGCCAAAGGGCCTGAAGGGCCTTCTCATCAATCCACTCCCCTTTCTTCCAACCAGTGCCAAAGGATCAACCAGTAAATGCAAATGGAGCAACAAATAAATGCTGATGGAATCAGACATGCCAAGTTGAATAAGCCAGTATTAGAAAACATCAAAATATATATTTCCTGTCAAAGAGGCTACCAATAAGCTAACATATAACTTAAACAACATTCTAATGTCAAAAGGCATTGATAAAGACAAAATAATAATTTGCCTTACTTTAAATCAACATAAAGGTGTGTATTTAGAAGTGTTACATTGTTTTTCTTAAAAAGTATTCTCTATTAGAACAACAGAATATATTTATTGTAGGCTTGGTGCCTGTATCTCAGTGGCTAGGACACCAGCCACGTACACCAGAGCTGGCAGGTCCCAAGCCAGCCCAGGCCTACCAAGCAACAATGACAACCACAACCAAAAAGTAGTCAGGCGTTGTGGCAGGCACCTGTAGTCCCAGCTACTTGGGAGACTGAGGCAAGAGAATCGCTTAAGCCCAAGAGCTGGAGATTGCTGTGAGCTGTGACACCACAGCATTTTACTGAAAGCAACAGCTTGAGACACTGTCTCAAAAAAAAAAAAAAAAGAGAGAGAGAGAGAGAGATTTAACTTACCTGAGTTTGCAGAAAGATTATTGGACTACAAAAGTTATCAGGCAACCACAGCCTTACTATTCAATAAGCAACTTCCAAGATAGAATTAGCAGTGCAACACCTGAATTTTTATCTATATGCAGAACCACAAAACCAGTTCAGAAATTTTTCAGTGGTAGCACGATTTGTCCGTTCCTCTACTCCTTCTCCCCTTCACTGCTCTTCTCCTTCCTTGTGATGTGACTGAAGGAAAACCAACCCCAAGTGTCATCATCTGAATCACACCGCCCAAGAAGAGACTCATGATGTGTGCGGCTGCAGCTTGGTCTACATCTTTACGTTTCCAAAGAAATCTGATCTACCAATGTTTATGTCGCTAGAACTCATGTCACCTGAATTCAATGAACTATTTTTCAAGAGAAAAGATCATCTTCTAAATAAGTTCTCCACAGTCATGCATTCAAAAAGGTACATCGATGACATAATGTAGAACACATATGTGAATGGGGTACACAGGATCATCCATGGAAGAATGGAAATGAATGTTACAGCTTCATTTCCTATTTATTTTTATCTGAAAATTTAAGTTAGCATGTAACAAAATCTGACTTGTGGTTTAACATTAGTAGCTTCACCAGGTTTATGCCCAGAAGGTCACTCATGGTCCTAAGGCACAATCACCCATTACTTGACAACAGCCATATGTTCTGGGAAATATGTCCCCAGAAGATTCTGTCATTATGCCACACCATGGAGCGCAATGATACAAACCCAAATGGCATAGCCCACTGCACCTCTAGGGTACAGTGAATAGCGTACTGCTCCTGGGCTACAGACTTGTACTGCATGATACAGTACCGAATACTGTAGGCAAGTGTAACATGGTAGTATTTGAGTTTCTAACCATGGAAGAAATGCAGCAAAAACATGTCATAAATGATAAAAACTGATACACCTGCAAAGCGGTCTTACCATGGACTTTCAGGACTGGAAATTGCTCTGGGTGAGTTGATGAGTGAGTGGTGAGTGCCTGTGAAGACCTGGGACATTCTGTGCACTGCTGTAGACTAAATAAACACTGTATTCTTAGGCAACAGTAAAGTTATTTTAAAAGTCTCTTTCTTGAATAATAAATTAACCTTAGCTGACTGTAACTTTTGAACTTTATAACCTTAATTTTTTAACTTCCAATTCTTTTTTAATAGCACTTAGCTTAAAACACAAACACATTGTATAGTTGTACAAAAATATTTTATTTCTTTATACCCTTGTTCTATGTCTTTTTCTACTCAAACTTTTTTTTTTTTGCAGTTTTTGGGTGGGGCCAGGTTTGAACCCACCACCTCCGGTATATGAGACCAGCACCCTACTACTTGAGCCACAGGTGCCACCCATACTTTTTAAACTTTTCATATAAACTAAGACCCAAGCACCCACATTAACTGGGGCCACACAGAGCTATAATCACAAATATCACTCTCTCACTTCCCCATCTTTTCCCACGTGGAGATATTGTCAATGGTAATAATGCCTTCTTCTGTAATACCTCCTGAAGGGCCTGCCTGCAGCTGTCTTACTGTTTTTATGTAAGTAGAAGAGGCACATTCTAAAATAACCATAAGAACTGTAATAAAGTAGATACATAAATCAGTAACACAGTTGTCCATTATCACTGTCAAGTACTATGTGCTGTACATGATTGTACCTGCCACACTTCCTACCACTGGAAATGTAGTGTGTTTACAGCAGCATCACCACACACTTGGGAATAAGGTGTCATGCTATCATCCCATGATGGCTCCGGCATCACTGGGCAGCAGGAATTTTTCAACTCTATTAAAATCTTGTGGGACAACCATCACACACATGGTTAGTCATTGACCAAAAGTCACTATGTGGTGCATGACTGAGCCAACAGCGACCTGTGGGGAACCAGAGCTCCACAGTAGAACAGGGTTAGCAATGATATTTGTCTTCTGTGTATATTGAGATGATTTCTAACCTCTCTGCTAGCTTAAGTACATTTACAGATCATATTACTGATTTTTAAGAAAATTAATGCTCACAAAATTTCAAATTACTGAGATAATTTCTTTTTATTTCCTTCTTTCTTTCTTTCTTTTTTTTTGTACAAAGGTCTTTATTGGCGGGGGAAGCTGCAGAGCAGCATTAAGGAGGAGGGGAGAGAGAGAGAGAAACGGAGGAAGAGAGGAGAGAGAGAGAGAACAGGAGAGGAGAAGAGACACACACAGGGGATGGGAGAGGAGAGAGAGAGAGAACTCTTTCTTTTTTTTTAGACAATTTCATTTAGTTACCCTCTGTAGAGTGCTGTGGTGTCACAGCTCTCAGCAAACTCAAACTGTTGGGCTCAAGTGATCCTCTTGTCTCAGCTTCCCAAGTTGCTGGGATTACAGGTGCCTGCAACAGTGCCTGGCTATTTTTTAGAGACAGGGTCACGCTTTTGCTCAGGCTGGTCTCGAACTCCTGGGCTCAAGCAATCAACCTGCCTCAGCCTCTGAGAGTGCTAGGATTACATGTGTGAGCTACCACACCCAGCCTTAGGATGGTTTCTTAAAAGAATCCATAGATCAAATCTAAAATGAATTATGAACATGTGTATGATTTTTTAAATGGCAGAGTTATCATGTCTCCTTCTCTTAGTATAAGCTCTCTGCCAGATACAATGTAAAATGAAATCATCAATATTCTAATCATGGTGAAAAAAGACAATATCCCCCAATTTGAAATTGTTAAGAAAGCCATTTGAAATAAACACTGCTTAAAATAATTATGTTCCTGCTTTTAAGTACATGTTTGTAGTTTAAGTGTAAAGACACAGACTAGACGTACAGAAAGCAAATTGAGTAGTAACTGGCCCAGCAAGAAGACCCTTAAAGGTCCCTAGCTGTTTCAACCTGAGTGCCTGTCTGTCTCAAACCTCCCTTATTGGTTTAATTCTGAGAACAGGTTTCTGACAAGGAAGTTCTCTGAGTTCCCTGACCTCCCTAACTGTGGTTGAAACAATGGTGAAAACTCACTCAAGCAGAGTTTCCCAAGCTATTGAGTCTCCCAAGCCAAGTTAGTTTTTGTGCCAACTGCCACGATGTGACCCCTTGTGCCAGCCCCCTGACTGTAGCCCCACCCCGAGCTAACTGCCATGATGTAACCCCCTGAGCTAACCAGCTGACTGTAACCCTGCCCTGTAACCAGCCACGTTCCGCTTTTGTACATGCTTTCTTTGCCACATTAGCACAAAAATAGTATATAAGGCTGCCTGCATTTCTCTTTGGGGCCGTTTGCCCTTTGGGGCAGTGGTCCGCCTGTACAGATGTAATAAATGACAACCTGATTTGGGCCATTTGACCTTTGGGGCAGCGGTCCGCCTATGCAGGTGTAATAAATCATCACCGTCTAATTTGAGCGAGCCTAAAGTGGAGTTCATGTATTCTTATGGATGGCATAAGTTACAACAACTGATGATAGTAGTTTTCTCCCCAGTACTAAAAGGTTTGCTGAGAAGAAGAGATGGAATGAAATGTGACTTCCCTAAGTTCCTTTTCAAGTCAGTTTTTCAAAATTAGGATGTTATGATCATACTCCATACCTTGAAATTTAAGTAATTCCCTCAATATAATTTCTCCATTTCACCTGGGGCCTTAATTGTGCCGATAGCCTGCTGACAGTGTAAGTTCAGATATGTGGTGGGCAGAATAATGATCCCTAAAAGACTTCCACATCCTAGTCCCTGGAACCTGTGACTAAATCACTATATAAGGCAAAGGGGAATGAATTAAGGTTGAAGATAGAATTAAGGGTGATAATCATGCATCCTTAAAATCAAAGATTATCCTAGAATGTCCAGGTAGATTCAGTGTAACCACCAGTCTCATTAAAAGCAGACCAGGCAGGCAGAAGAAGGGGGACCAAGAGACAACAGCAGCCTGAGAAGGAACTAGCCTGATGTTGTTGGACTTGAAGGTGAAGGAGAAAGCCATAAACCAAGGAATGCACGCATTTTCTAGAAGCTACAAAAGGCAAGAAAACAGATTTTTCCAGATCTTCTAGAAGGATGGCCCCTACTGACACCTTGATTTTAGCCCAGTAAGGCCCATTTGCAGAAATCTGACTTCAGAACTGCAAGATCATAAATGTGGATTGTTGTAAGCCACTAATTCATGGTAATTTCTTACACAGCAACAGAAAATTAATACAAGAGAGTTCTTGTACACATAGTTATGTTTGCTACATACATAAACACACTCACACCCCTCAAGGGGAGCCCACCAAGAACTAGAAAGTTGTTTGGTGACAGATGACTTCCAATAAATACATGATTTAGCAAGAAAATGTCCCAACATTATGAAGCTACCACTACCACAATCTGGCATGAGGACAAAAAAATTGCACCAAATATAGTAAAGGTTTTACCCCATAAAAACTCAAACAAATTAATGAAAACATCAAGTTAATAAATGGTCAAAGAACTTCTGCAGATAATTCACAAAATAAAAAGTATAAATGACTAATAAAATCAAAGAACGTTTCAGATGGGCTCAGCACCCGTAGTACAGTGGTTATGGCACTGGCCATGCACCAAGTGTGATGGGTTAAAACCCAACCTGGGCCTGCTAAACAACAATAACAACTGCAACAAAAAAGTAGCCAGGCATTGTGGCGGGCGCCCATAGTCCCAGCTACTTGGGAGGATGAGGCAAGAGAGTCGCTTAAGCCCAAGAGCTTGAGGTTGCTGTGAGCTGTGATGCCACAGCTCTCTACCAAAACTCTGTCACAAAAAAAAAAAAAGAATGTTTCAGATGAAGTAAAACTACTGCAAAAATAAATAAATGAACAGATGTCATTTGTTAACTTTCTTGGCATATATGCTTACGTGGAATAATTCTGTGCTACAAAGGTTGTGGCAAAACAAGCATTGTCAGTCAGTACTGGGGAAGTATAAGAGATGATAAAAACTTTTTGAAAACCAATTCAACAATGTGTAAAAAGAAGTCCTAAAAATATTTAGTGCTACTTCTACCTCTGGCAATCAGAGCATCAAAAATACAGAATGTATTTATTAACGTTCAAAACAACTTCCAGTAATAGAATATTTCTTACATACATTACGATATGTTTAAATGGTACAAACTTGTGGGGTAACTGATAACTAAGCTTCTGAAGAGTATTAACTTGAGGACAATACAATGTATCACAACTATAAGAAAAAAGATGGGAAAGTCATTGGTGATGAGTTTATGGACCATTTCTTTCTTCTGTATATAGCTGGTTTATTGAATGAGCTGGATTTAGAAAACTTTGATTCCTTTTATAGCTATTAAATATTAAAATAATTATAGTAATTATGAGTACTAGTACAAAATCCTCAATAGTCAAAAATAATCAAAATTTTAAAATATGTATTCTCAGTGCAGATTTTAAAATATAATAACCGTATGTCCCAAATCAAAATGTAAGTGAAATACATAGAAATTTTTTTCCATTACAAATGTTTACAAGTTACCACTATGTATCCTTCGTCAATTTGATTATATTGGCTCTTTCTGGAATTTTGTCATAGATTCTTAAAGTACATTTTTTCCCTTTGCAGCTGGTTGGTTTTGTGTATGCCTGTTATGTGATCAGTATTTCCATGGAAGAAGAAGATACCTGTAAGTACTCTTATATCTACTGTGAGTTCATTTCAAATGATATATAGCTTCTAAAAGTAATCATTACGGGACTATGAAATTGTTCATATTTGGAATCTAAAATGATTTAAGTCAGCATAGTAGTTATAATCGAAAGTTGACAGACCGAACTGCCCACAGATAAGGTGACAATAAATATTAAAACTCTCGATCCAAGTTCTGAGAGGCTCAGAAGCCCACAGATTGCTGTCATATCATATCTTCACAACCTTTCATCAGAAACCAAAATGTTATGCTGAGCAGATAATCAGGAATTGTTTTATCTGTCAGCAGTTGTAAGTATGCTGGTGGCAGAATTCTGAAATCTGACTAACAGTAACAACATGAATACAACAGTACACAAGAGTCAAATCTGTACCCCTCTAAACTAAAAAAGATGCTATGAGAAAACTGAAAATTACAGACTTCAAGGTGGGATGTGGGACATAAAAAACATATGTAAGAGATGCTAATGAACAAACAGGGTGCTTAGACACTAATTCACATTTTAGCAGAACTCCCAAATAAAAGACCTTGTATGTAATAGTGATTTAACAACACGGGCCAATAAATGACATTTCATGAACACCTGCTAATAGATATACTCCTTGACATAGCTCTGTTATGGGCTCGTGTAATAAGAAAATTTTACTTTATTTTTATAAAATGAGTGTTTTTAGATAAACAAGCCACACTTAACCAAACCAAGGATTTGGTTATATCATTGCATTATTGCTTGAAGTGTGAAATGGACTCTAACAAATGAGATGATGTAGCTAACCATTTAACTTAATTCTAAAGCATAACTTCAAAGTGGGCTGATGAATGCTTCATACCAAATAGATGCAATGCATGGTAGATCAACTGGAATTCAGCTGAAAATAGAATCTCTTCTCAATTTGACCAGATGGAAAAAATATTAGAACCTGAGATCAAACCTATCAGGCAGTGAAAACACACAAATGGATTGCATCATATATTTTATGCTTACTGGGAGATTTTTTTTCTAATGCTAGGTAAGCCAAAAAGTTTCTGACAGTTCAAAACTGCAGTTGTAATGACACTTTTCACCTTGAGGTTAACTTCAAAAACTCTATGTTCAGGCATCTCAGTGATAGTGTCACAATCTAGCAACATTAACGAACAAAAAGTCAGGGCTCAGCGCCTGTAGCTCAGCGACTAGGGTGTCAGCCACATACATCAGGGCTGGCAGTTTTGAACCCAGCCCAGGTCCACCCAGGGTTGTAGTGGGTGCCTATAATCCCAGCTACTTGGAAGGCTGCGGCAAGAGAATCGCTTCAGCCCAAGAGTCTGAGGTTGCTGTGAGCTGTGACACCACAGTACTCCATCAAGGATGACATAGTGAGACTCTGTTTCAAAAAAAAAAGTCAGCAGCATGCTTCCAACTCATAGCTAAGACAGGTTACACAGCCAAATAGAATTGGTTAACAAGAACAATTTTAACTAAAATGGAGACCTAAAGGAAGTTACTGATATTAGAGTTGAATAAATACTTCAAAAAAGTATACTAATACTTTGCAGCTGACTCCTTATAAAGCACGCTTGAATAGGTATCATTAAAAAAAGGTCCTCTTTCTTTTCCTCCTGACTGAACTGAAGACTCTCTAAAGATGCCAATACTTAGTCCTCCCTTACTGTGGGAGAAAAGGCAGACAAATCAATAGCCTTCTTTTATCTAGTAGGATAAATACATAGAAGACTTTTCCTGAAGACATGATTTCAAATCAATCTAGAAAATGCAAAATGACATGCAAAATAAAAGACTCATTGAAACTATGTAAATGTTTTTTAATATTCGAACAGTCTTCTTTGAGAGTAATAATGTCAGGGTACATAGATTGTATTGCAGCTAGAAGGTATTGTAATTCCACTGACTTTGATGTCTTTAATTAGCTTAAGTTTGTCTATAGAAATCTCTGAATCAGCTATTTTAATACCCATCAAACTGGGATTGAAGCAGCTGCTAGCAGCCTATTCTATTAATGGTTTAATTCTAATCATTATTAGCACCATACATTAGTTACCAAGACACATCTGGACATAATAGCTTACTGCTATCACTGCAAATAATACTTAAAGTCAGAATGAGCTGTGGGCACCCAAAAGAAAGTATATGTGACCAAAATCAAGCAATCACAAACCTTTTAGTCTGATAGCTCTCAACTGAGGGCAATTTTTATTGAAAGAAGTAGGAATCAAAAGTGTAGATCTAACTAAATTATCTCAGGGTCTTCAGAAAGCCTATACAAGTAAAAAGTAATGTCTGAAACCAATTGCAATGATCTCATAGACGGTACAATTTGTGCCAACACTTAGATTTAGGTGCAATAATGATTTGCCCTGCCTATGATTTTTCCCACCCACACTAGAGAAGACATGTCCTTTGAATTATTTTTCCAAAAATTCTACATAAAAAATAAGGAAGTAATAGTAGCTTTCCAATTTGCCTAAGTATACTTCTGGAATGCTTATGCTGAAAAGTAACTGCAAATATGTTAGTTTTCTGGCAAACAACATATCATTTATAATTTTGATTCCTCTTGAACTAATGGAAATCTCTTCATTATTCAAAATTCAAAGCTAAGTTTTGTTCTTGGACTGAAAGCTGTCAGCCAGCCTTAAAAATGAATAACAGCCACCACTTCTTTCATCAGCACTCTTGAAGTGGATCTACTGAACTAACATTTCAGATGGATGTTTCCAAAGGGTAATAAATGCTTGAGGAAACCTCTTGGCCTCTTTTACTATGTCTTATAAAAATTACGATTTCAGGTCAAAGACAACGAAATAAAAATCTCACAAAGCACAGAGTACCAGGTGGGCCCCAGGTTTTCCACTATTTGTTCTAATGAAGAGGCCTACTTGTAGCTCTTCCTTCCATGTCGTGTTTCTTTTTTTTAAATACATCTGTCCATGTCTAACAAAACTTTTGTGAGACCAGACTCTTTAGTGTGGGGAAGCTGATCTTGAGTCTGGTACCTTAGACTACTCAGCCATCCTGACACCCTAGAAACTAGGATCTTTAGAATCTATAATCATAAAAATCTATCAATGTATTGTTTATGAATCTTCTGCTGAAATGAACTTGTGAGTTTGTTACCACCTTGTCAGGCTTACGAAAAAGAATATTTTTTTAATTTAGGAAGAGTGGAGGCAAGGCAAAATATGCTAAAAAATAGTGTTGGACTTGTATAGATACTGCCAGGTTTTCTCAGAAGATCTGTTGCTAGCACTACTCCTTCTGATATTAGATTGCAAATAGCAACTGGGGCATTTGTTTGGGCTCACAAATGCTGGTCTGGGTTGTATATGTTGAATGGTGGGAGAGAAAAGCATATCCAGAACCCTAATAGTATTTGAGAAGGAAGTGAACCCTTCAGATGCAGGTTCAATACCTTACACTGAACAGCTCACAATAGCTCTTGATACAGCCATTTGGCCCTTGCTAGTATTACACTTGTATTAGTGTGCAATACTCTGTTCTGTGCAGGGAAGTTTAAGATCAAGGCCCTTGCTTTTGAGGAATTTTTCATGACAAGAAGGAATGAATAGTGGGAAAAGATTCCATATTTCTACTGTCCCAGAGGCTCCCAGCTGGCTAGTGGTCATTTATTTGCCCTTCTGCCCACGTAGGCCTTCTGAGAGGATAAGGTCATATTACCATAGGAATGATGTGAGTTGAAATTTTTTAAGTACTGTCTCCTCCTAAGAACTTACTAGAGAAGCTAACGAGAGAGCATTTGACTAGTTTGAATGTTAATTTCCAAATTTCTTTTCTTGACTTATGATGTGTCCAGAAGCCTCAGAGAAGAAAATTGACCACAAGGTCAGGGATCTAGGAGGGAAACTGCAGAGGCCTGGATGATCCTCAGTATGGAAAACAATTCCCCTGTTTGCACTCCTGGCAAGGCAGATATTTGAGGGTGGGAGGAGAAGAGAATGCTGTGATTCAAAGATAGAGAAATGCCCAAGGCCGGGTAAGGGTGACCCTGAAGTCAGGGTCAACGGTTCAAAGGTCATGCCACATTTTCCTGATAAACCATTGGAATCCATCAGCTCTGTTCTTTTGGTAACTATCTGATTGGTTGCATGTAACTATCCTAAAAGCTGATTTCTCCATCAGCCTCACCAGAGCTCTGATTTAGAGCCTGAAACATGTTCCCTAATTTGCCAACATGGCTCTGCCAAAAAGCTACACAATGATTAATAGACTTCCTCATCTTCCTGCTAGAATGGAAGATCCATGAGGGCAGGATCTTTGTTTCGTTTCCTGGCTATACCCTGTGGTATAGAAAAATGCCTTCACATAGCATGCAACAAAGATGTGTTTGTTGAGTTTATACCATTAAATTTTTGGACCCAACATTTTGGACCCAACTCATTTTTATAAAACCCCAACGTTCTGAACTTTGTCGAAATAATTTTGCCTTGTGTGTAGTATTGAGTGAAGATGTCTGATGCACTTGCAAATATTCATATGAGCTGGGTAGAGGTCCTGCCTTTATGTAAAATAATTTGATGGACTTTCAGTAATTATAAAGGTCAAGTTATAGGGAGCAGGATTAAACCTGCACTGTACCAGAACAACAGCTTGATTTGTGAACTCCTGGATGAGACATCTGGAGAAAACAGGCATATGGAAGGTGGAAGCATTCCGAGAATGAAGCAAGTGGGAGTGACTTCATCTGCCAAATATGGCAGGGATATTATGGTTGGAGAGTGGGGACCAGAATGGTGGTGATCTCGACCACCCCACACAGGGAAAGGTCAGGCAGTCCGGGGATAGGATCCTAACTCCAGTGCTGTGGTTGGGAGACAGGTTTTTAGTCCTTGGATAGGTTATCAAGAAAGTCTTTCTCAAGAAGAATAATTTAAGCACTCAGATACCCAAACTAGTGAATTATGTGGGAGACTCTCCACATGGGCAAGAGAGAGAAGCCCTTTTATTCAACACAGCTGCAAAATCAGCACTGACATTCTTCTGGTCAACTCCCTCTATGCCTCAGTAGAACCTGAGCACAGCTCAGAACCTATGCTCTGAAAGGGGAGCACTTGACCGGCATAAACCTCACGGAACATCCCAGCTTGTACGAAAGGTCTTTATTGGTGAGGGATGCTGCAGAGTAGCAGCACAGAGGAGAGAAGAGAAAGAGAGAGATGGGGAAGAGAGGAGAGGAGAGAGGGTAGAGAGAGGAGGAGGAGAGAGAGAGAGACACGAGACACACGGGGGGAGAGGAGGGGAGAGAGAGAAGAGGAGAACAAAAGACAAGGGCACCTTATATAGGTTCGGTTGGGGGGGTAACGGGATGGTAGAATAACCAATAAGTTGTTACTGCTCTGGCGTGAAAAGCCATAGGAGGTGGGCCATAAGTTTGAGCTTTTCAATGGATAACCGGGAAAGGGAGATGAAGTTTGCAATTATCTAACATGCTCAGCTCTGTGAGGTGGAGCCATGCTGAGACTATCTCATTGACCAAGACTCCTGTAATTCCACCCTCCTAGGGACTATCTCCAAACTTAAATTCTACTGTTTTCCTGAGTCCAGCGAGGGCTTACACATCCAAGCCTTGAAGAGAAGCCACCTCCCTCTGTCAAGTCACTCATGTACACACACCCTTCAAATTTCACTTTCCCTATCTATTCCCAAATTTGGCCACTTTCCTCCCACCCTCCTCAGTCTAGAGTACCGATGACATAGCATTATGACATCATTGCCCATTGTGCTTTTCCCTTGGAAACATTTAACACAATTAAAGTGATGGTATTTTCCAGGGCCAGCCCATTTCCTGATGTCACTGGGCACCCTATACAATTTTCAGTGAATGGATATTAAGTAAATCAACATATGAACAAACGGACTCAGTAGGATGACTTCCACTGGCAGAGATGAGGGAGAAAATTCTTCCTTTGCTATTGTCTATGAGTCCTCTTCACACAAACCAAAAAGTTGGACGCTTCCCTAACTTCTCACACCCAGTCATCAATGAGACACCTTCACTTCCTGTCTTCAGTCTTTGGCACTGCTGTAGTAGAGTACCATAGACTGGGTGGACTATACACAACAGAAAGACGCTTTGCTCAGTTTTGTGTAGGGGAAGTTTAAGATCAAGGTAGCGGCAGGCTTGGTGTCTGGGGAGGGACCCCTGCTTGGTCCATAGATGATTGTGTTCTTCTCACTGAGTTCACAAATGGGGAAGGGGACAGGCAGTGATCTTGATCCACTAATCTCACTCACGAAGATTCTGCCCTCATGACCTACTCACCTCCCAAAGGCCTCACCTCCTCGCACCATCACGCTGGGGATTAGGTTTTAACATATAAACTTGGGGGAAGGGGACAAAAGTATTGGAACCACAGCATTTCCTGTCAAGTAGCTAACAACTCCTGCCTGTTGCTTACCATTCCTCTGATAAACCCCCTCCTCTCTGTGCCTCAGTAGAACCTGAACATGTCTCTGAACCTATGCTCAACTCACCTGTTATTTAACTGCATCCCTTACTCAGAGGGTGGAAATCAAGCTTTGCCTTCCCTAGGATCTAACCTGGCTCCCTATATGGAACATCACAGCAAATTAGTGAATATTTGTTGCACACAATACATAGTATGGAAAGTGCCCCATATTTTTGCATTATCTCTCATATCTCTTTTTGCACTCCTTAAGAAAATTTGATCTTTCCCTCCCCTGTTCTATAAGGAAAAATCTGCTACAGATTCATTTTATTTATTTATTTTTTTGTATAGTACACAGTAAGGTACAAATGGTTTGTGTACTTACTTTCTCTACTTTCCAGAGAAAAGGTGTGGATTTATATTGTGCACTTATAATATTTGGAACATTTACAGAGAAAGGGCCTGGCTTTATGCTGTGTATTTATATTATCTGGAAATTTTCAGAGAGAAGTCATGACCTGTTTTGACAGATAATTGACACTAGCAAGCAGACCAATCCTATAACCCTGAAGGCATTTAGATTTTCTATGTTTCTACTTGAAATTGGACTTTGGGAATTATTTCAGTGAAAGTGGTGCTAACTCTGCCAATATCAAGCTCTGTAACCATTGACAAATCGCGTCACCTTTCTGGGGATCCCAAAGGCACTCTGCAGCTGTAATGCTGCGTTCTGCCCATGATGCTGGGCATGAGGGTGTTTTAAGGTATAATCAGACATGTCACATTTTCTCCTTCACTGATTTGAAAATGGTCACCTTCGGGATCATTTCCAAAAGCCTGACCTCTGTGTTCCAGAGTCACAGTGATGGGGTGTGATGCATCAGTCTCCCCCCGAAACAAGCCCTCTACGTGAATGCCCGCCCCCTGTAGAGGTGGAATCACACCTCTCCACTCCTGGCTTCCAGCAGGTCAGAACTCTCAGGGTCTCTCTGTGCACGTGTCCTCAGACCAAGAAGCAAGAGAGAGATGTCTGCTGTCCAGATGGCACAGAATGGAAGGTGAGGGATTTGGGATCCAGATGTGATAATAAGAGAGCAGAGTAGTAAATAAAAAGAAATCTCACACACACACACACACAGCCATGGTATCCTGAATGCACAGTCAGAAACAAAAATGGGGCTGTATGGATTTTATGAAGATCCTGTGCTAAGGTTTTATACTGGTTATTAGTGGCGAAATTTAGAAGCCCAGGGGAAGAGTAGCTGACAGCACTCTGCCAGGGACCCCTGGGTTTCCATTTTATATTTAAATTCAGTATCATAATCTGACCTCTTTCCCACCACTAAGATGGTTCAGCCAACCCCACTGTAGGTGTACAGAGGTCCCATAAAAATGAATTCTTTGAGCCGAAAGTGTCTTAGAGAACCCTGCCCTCTTTTTGGAGTCTCTATTTTTGTTTTCTTAGGAGTCTCTATTTTTGTTTTCAGGATGAGCAATGGAGGGGCAGAGGTGACATGAGTCCCAGCAGCCTTCTCTTCTGCCCTGCACCCTTAGCATTAGACTCCATCACTAAAACTTGTCTGAAAGACAATGAGCCAGAGGGTATGGGTGCCCTCAAGTCCCCAGGTGCGCTCTCTCTCCCAGTGGAGTGTGTATGGTCATCCATCCGTGACCATCACCTTCCCTTGGTGGGGAAGGCAGTCTTCATTCTGTCCTGTGGCTCTCGTGAGTCTATGCCATCCCTTCCCATCTGTAAGGCACAATGCTCCCTTAATTCTCTTCTCTCTCTCTCTTCCCCTACACAGCCAGTTTCTTCCTCTCAATGAGGCATTTCTTTTAGCTTGTAAGCAAAGTCACATAAACCAGAAAAAAAAAAGTGAAATTGCCCTTGCCTCTACACAGAAGTGTATTTCACTTTCCTTCTCCCATGCTCCTTCCCTCCCCCATCCAAACTTCTCTCCAAAGTGGCCCGGAGTGACAATGCGCACGTCCTCACCCCCACTCATTGTCATCACCTGCTGCTGTCAGGACTCTGTCCTATGTCATCACCAAAAATGCTGTCTCAGAGGCCAGCAGGGACTCCTAATTGTTCAGTTCTCTGAGATCGTATCAAGGTTCATTGGAATTGACAGCGTCTGTCACTGCTGACTGCGCCCTCCCAGAACATTCCCTCCTCTGGACTTCCAGGCGGTCCCTTCTGTTGAACAACAAGGTTTTGCCAACTAACAATTATTTCTTGAGACCTAGTATATGACAGATCAGTAGGGTGACTATAGGTTATTATAATCTGTTGTACATTTAAAATAGCTAGAAGAGAATAATCCTAATGTTTCAATCATAATCAAAAGACAAATATTTAAGGGGATTCCTAGAGGAAATTAAAAAGCAAATTTTAACTTCAGATGAAAGAAACATACACCGATCATGAAAACTCAACATTCTGGGGCCCTTCACACGATCTTCTCCTGGACAGAGCTGGTACTGACAATGGGCCTTTTTTCAGCACTAATCCATGAATTAACACTTTAAAACATCAGCTTCAAGTTGTTTTTTTTGTTTTTTTTTTTTTTGTAGAGACAGAGTCTCACTTTATCGTCCTGGGTAGAGTGCCGTGGCGTCACACTGCTCACAGCAACCTCCAGCTCTTGGGCTTAAGCGATTCTCTTGCCTCAGCCTCCCTAGTAGCTGGGACTACA
>CAUYON010138908.1:0-44407 GCA_963573935.1 Arctocebus calabarensis
CCATCTCCTCCTTTAGGCCTTTAGTCTCAGGGTATATATAGGTGTATGGGTTCCTTGGCCAGGAAATAAATGAATACAGTCCCTTCCACCAGGGGCAAGGTGAATGAATGTATCAATGAATGATATTTCCTAACTTTTAACATATTTATGGGCTTGGCACCTGTAGCTCAGTGGTTAGAGCGCTGGCCACATGCACTGGGGCTGGTGGGTTCGAACCTAGCCAGGGCCTGCTAAATAACAATGACAATGACAACAACAACAAAAATAGCTAGGTGTTGTGGCAGGCACCTGTAGTCCCAGCTACTTGGGAGGCTGAATCGAGAGAATCACTTAAGCCCAAGAATTTGAGGTTGCTGTGAGCTGTGATGCCATAGACTCTGCCTCAAAAAAAAGAAAAAAAAAGAAAATATTTATGGACGTTATAAATATAAACCAATTAGCCTCCTACATAAGCCTTCATGCTTTTAGATCAGCTGAAACTCAGAGCTTCTGCACAAGGAATGTTGTAGTTTTCTCCCTGTTCCAACCTGAAGTCTGTCCTCTAGGAAAAACCCAACTGTAAACAAGAAAAGGATTTTTCTGAGTTTAGCAGACATAAGGAAATAGACACTATACAAAATATATGATCTATTATTTACATGTATTATAAAATGCGAGACTTTAAATATATAGTCTTTTTTTTTTTTGGCTGAAATTTATCATTTAAATTTTCTCCCAAAGCTGCTGGTTCCTGCCTGAGCCTGTTGAGGCTTCAGTAATATCCAATCCAGATCGACTAGAGGTCGCTAAACACAACTCCTTAGACGGCGTCTAGATACAATGACTTTCAGATGAGAACAAACTCCTCCGGTCTCGCCCCAGACGTGGGAGCGAAGGAAGCTGAGAGTTGGAGGGGCCTGTCTGCGCTTCCGGCCTCTTCCTCTTTCCCGAGGGTGGCAGCCATCAGAATTAAGCGTCCCAGTGACCTTGTCCGTTGCTGTTGACACATCCGTGCACTGGCCGCCTTCCGGGCTCTGGGCTCCTTTGTAGCTGGCTGTGAAGGCGGAGGGGCCTTTAGACCTCAGGCCGCGCTCTCCCCAAACTCCATCCCCAGCCTGAGAAGCTGAAAAGGAGCAACAGGGCGGGGGCGCGAGGCCCTGGCAGGCAGCTGCACCAGGTCACAGGCACGGGGGCGAGGACCCGGCAGGCGGCGGCCTGAGCGGCTGCGCTGTCGTTAAGGACACTACACCGCTGACTCGGAAGTAGAGCGACACGGACACCACCTAAGTCTAAGTCGGGCGAGCGCTGCCGTCCCACCCAGGGCGGATCTGCGGAGGGCCGACCCCCCTCACCCCTCACCTCCCACGTCTGCCCTCTCTTCTCCGAAAAGGGGTCTGCATTCCGGAAGACGGAACAGGCACCTGACGCCGTGTCCCATCCTCAAGGGGGTTACACCGCAACTAGATGGATGAGGACACCGCTGACGCCAGCACGACAACTTAGCTACGTCTGCACCACCTTCAGCCATTTACTTCGTCTCGGAGAAAAAGAAGGGCTTCGCGTCCTCCTGTCCCTCCACCCGCACCGCGGGCTTCCCGTCCTTCTGTCCCTCCACCCGCACCGTGGGCTTCGCGCACTCCTGTCCCTCCACCCGCACCGCGGGCTTCGAGTCCTCCTGTCCGTCCACCCCCACCATGGGCTTCCCGTCCTCCTGTCCCTCCACCCGCACCGCGGGCTTCCCGTCCTCCTGTCTGTCCACCCGCACCGTGGGCTTCGAGTCCTCCTGTCCGTCCACCCGCACCGTGAGCTTCCCGTCCTCCTGTCCCTCCACCGCACCGCGGGCTTCCTGTCCTCCTGTCCCTCCACCGCACCACAGGCTTCCCGTCCTCCTGTCCCTCCACCACACCGCGGGCTTCCTGTCCTCCTGTCCCTCCACCCGCACCGCGGGCTTCCCGTCCTTCTGTCCGTCCACCCGCACCGTGGGCTTCCCGTCCTCCTGCCCCTCCACCGCACCGTGGGCTTCCCGTCCTCCTGCCCCTCCACCGCACCGTGAGCTTCCTGTCCTCCTGTCTGTCCACCCGCACCGCGGGCGGGCTTCGAGTCCTCCTGTCTGTCCACCCGCACCGTGGGCATCGCGTCCTCCTGCCCCTCCATCCGCACCGCGGGCTTCGCGTCCTCCTGTCCCTCCACCCGCACCGCAGGCTTCCTGTCCTCCTGTCCCTCCACCCGCACCGTGAGCTTCCCGTCCTCCTGTCCGTCCACCCGCACCGCGGGCTTCGAGTCCTCCTGTCTGTCCACCCGCACCGTGGGCTTCGCGTCCTCCTGCCCCTCCATCCGCACCGCGGGCTTCGCGTCCTCCTGCCCCTCCACCACACCGCAGGCTTCCTGTCCTCCTGTCCCTCCACCGCACCGCGCAGCCTGCAGCCAGCTCGTGTGCTCACCTCCGGCCTCTCCATTACGTCTGTGCTTAAGCTGTTTGTTTTACAATTTAACTCTGTCCCTCAGTCCTGCACCCCCCATTTCTCACCACCCTCTCTCTTCTTCCCGTACACCCCAGGGCCTGGTGGCCCTGGCCTCCCTTCCGTAAGCCACCGGGCTGCGTTGCTCCGACCCCACTAACTGCTTTCACAGAGCAGGGCCGTCGGAGTGAACCGACTCTCGAGTTGCAGGCAGCTTCGGCCTCGGGGAGGAGACCGCTCAGCTCCTTTGTTGGGAGTCCCCTCCTTTCTAGCCTCCCATTGCATAGGTACCCAGCTTGTTCATGTGGTTTCCAGCTCCGCACCCCTGTCATCCATTGTCCAGGCTTCTGCCAAATGTTCTAACGTTGTTCTTCTTGCCACACACCCTGTGACCGAGCACTGAGATCTTTCCAGGGCTCCCTAGTGACCGACACGTAAAGTAAAACGATGGTGCACATCTGTTCAGGAACTGCAGGTCACTGCGTCCAGCCAGGTGCTGTGTCCATGCTCGGGTCTACCCACACTCGTCCTTGTCTGCATAGAGGTCACAGTCCTCAGGTGGACACAATCAGCAAATAAAGTGACAAATGGTAGAATTTCAACTTGTGAGGAGGGTTTTAGAGGAAACCAATGCTTTTTTTGAAATTTAAAGGCTGAGGAATGTTTTTGATAAGGAGGAACAGAAACTTCGCTCTGAGATGACAGCATAAAGCAAGACCTGATAGATGAAAAGCAAAGACCCTGATGAGGGTCTTGTAATGTGCAATGTCAAACCAGGAGTGGGTGATCCAGATATGTCTCAATCCCTGGTTTGGATGGTGCCTGGTATGTCCAAGAAAGGGCAAGAAAACCGATCCAGCTGCACAGCTAAGCGGAAGGGCATGTGAGAAAGGTCACTGAGGGAGGCAGGGGAAATCTGTCTGACCTCACTAGCACGGGAGAGTCCCTAAACACTGTCATAGTGCAGACAAATGAGCATGGCCTGAACCATGGAGGTGGCAGTGATGGCAAAAGGAAATAGATGGGTTTGGAGACAAGGTTACTGAGCTCCCTGAACAGGTAGAAAGAGTGACGGGGGATGCAGAAACGTCTCAGAGCGGCCAGGCGGGCACGGACGCCACCCCCGAGCTGGGGAACATGGAGGGAAACAAATTTCAAAAGAAATTAAGAATCTAGTCCCACCTGTATTATCATTAAGATGTTTAGTTTGAGACTTACTATAGACACATAATGGAAATATGTGCCAGAGAAGAGAGCTGGCTGGACCTGTAAGGCATCTACATACAAATTGTGTTTATAGCCACGGGGAAGAAAGGGATCACCTAGCAAGTGGGGAGCAAGTGGGAAGAGAATGATGTACAGAAGAGAGAAACCCCAAATAGTGGAGGTACAAGAGAGGAAAGGAAGCCCCCCAAAGAGATGGAGCCTGCACCAATGAGATAAGAAAGATGAAGAGGATGGTATGGGAGAAGCCAAAGGAAGATGTTTCAAGAGAGGAATAATTAAGTATGTCAGTAAGATGAGGGTTATGAATTAATCATTCAAGATGGGAAGAGAAGGGATGAATAAAAAACATCCAGAAACTCATAGCTAAGTGGGAAGGATCCTGAGTAGATAATTCAGGAAGGCTGAGAGATAACTAGCAAGTCTATGTGTGAAATGTACAGACCCTCAAAGGCAATCAAAGACACGAAGAACAGAGAGAGGTGTCTTCATCAATAAATTAGCAAAGCAGAAACTTTAGCTTTTAAAGTTATAATAACAAAATGTCACGTACGGTGAGAGTGATATTTTATGAACTGCTCTTTTTTTGTTGAGACAGAGCCTCACTCTATTGCCCTGGCTGGAGTGCTGTGGCATCCTACCTCACAGCAACCTCCAACTCTTGAGTTCAAGTGATCTGCGTGCTCAGCCTCCCAAGAATCTGGGACTAAGGTGCCTGCCACAATGCCCAGCTAGTTTTTCTATTGTTAGTAGAGACAGGGTCTTGCTTTTACTCAGGCTGGTCTCAAACTCCTGAGCTCAGGCGATGCATCCGCCTCAGCCTCCCTGAGTGCTGAGATTACAGGCATGAGCCGCCCCACCTATACATTGCTTTTGACATTACACACTGATGGAAAATAAGTTGGCAGTAGACAGATTAAAAACTTTGACATAGTAACAGCACTTACAAGAATCTATCCTAAGAAACAAACCTGAAATACTCGTGTGCCCCAAGCTATTCACTCCAGCATTATTTATAATACTGAAAAACTGAGAAAAAATTAAACTACTGTAAAGAGGGACGTGGTTATATAAATTTTCGTGTATTTACTTAAAAATATTATACTGCTTAGAAGAAATAAAAAAGTGTGTGATATAATGGGAAATAAATAATGAATAAAAACGTATTTAAACTCTGATTACAATACAAAAGTTAGTCTGTGATAAAGAAAAAAAGACATTAAAGAAATATACCCAAGACACTATGAGCAGATGTACATGGGAGGCGGAATTATAGGTGACTGCTCCATATATGCTACGTAGGCTGGAATGTGGAATCTATTACTTTTGTAATAAAAATATTTCATTACTATTTTGTAATATGATTCCCTTTGGCCTCTGTGATGAATATCATTTTGAATAAATATGGAAATATTAGTATGTATGATGTTTCTATGACAGTTGTGCATTTTCTAGAAAATGAATGCAAGGCTATTAGTGCTGATTCATATTTATTTTGAGACCCACTTTTCTTTGTTTATTTCCCTTATAAATACGTATTTTTGTTAGTTGCTGCAAATGTAAGCCGAATCCGCTTAGGTAGCAGGTGGAAATCACTCCAGAGACCTTCACTATTGGTTTGTTTTTCTCCATTCCTACTTTGCCTGGTGACCAGTCTCCAGGGCAGCTGCCTACTTCATGAACTTCCTCCTCTCCAGAAACCAGGACCCAGACTCCTTGGGACACGAGCACCATTCTTACTAAATAAATATTTTAAAAGCATGGAGGCCAGGGGGCTGTCAGCCATACCTAACATCACCTTCTGAAAGCAGAGACTCAGGTGTTAGGCAAGCGACTTCAGTTAACAGGCAGACTTTATTTGTCCTGTTTCAATGAAGAATCTGGGTCATCAAAGCAGAGAGGGTCCTTTTCCTTTGTCCTGTTCAAAAGGACCCTACCTTGTATTAACCTGCTTCCTAGGGGCTTTCTATCCAATGTCCAAATGTCAGTCCCCAGTTGAAATTATGGAGAAAATTTTTAATAACTCCAAATAAATACAACCTCATTCATTAAGATAAGAAATGAGAGATGAGGAAAAGCAGGGGAGAAACCTAAACACAATGCTTTCTACTACTTACGTGAGTTATTTAGGTCAGGGAGGGAAATTGAGGCAGAGATTATAGAAAGGAAATCTATTTTTCTAATTCTGATCTCCAAATAGAGTAATGAGTTTCTTCTACACTCTTGTTAAGATGAAGCATCCTGTTGAAAGCCCTTATATGTGACTCTTCTGTAAGCACAAAACAGTGCATTTCAAAAACAAGCTTCTCCAAGGTGAAGGCTGACTGGTGCAATGAATAGAGCCTTTCCCCCTCCCCAGAAAAATCTAATTGAAGCTTAAAATGACATAAATCTCATAGAACTCTAATTTGCAAACTCATTGGATGAAGTAATTAATCAAATCATGGCTGAATTTTCAGAGTTGAGTCTTTGATCTGACAAGTAGGAGAAATATAGTGAAACCGGTTGATTTCAGACTGCAGCTTTAGGTCTTAAAATGTTTTCTTTATGCCAGTCACAAGTTTAATTACTTCTTTCTTTTCTGCTGACAGTCCCAAATTAAAATAAATGGACCACATGGGGACAAATTCAGGATGCCTGTAGTGCTTCAGAGTATACTGTTGCTGATACAGGAAGAGCTGGGAACTCATGGAGAAGTTTGTTCTTTTTGTTTCTTTTAAGTGGTGAAGAGGAGAAGGGAGGGATAAGATGGGCAGTGACACAAAGGTGACATGAAACCACTGTCTCACATGGATGGTATGCCGGAACTAGGGGTTGACCCTGTGTGCACCCTCTCTGTACGTGCAGGATGCTGGGGGGCACAGGTGGGGTGTGGAGCCTGCAGGGGCATCAGCAGGGATGACACACAGGTGTCTGCACAGAGCAGACGGTGTGGGAGATGGAACAGACAGAGCCCTGTGGTCACACAATGTATCAAGCCAATTCCTTCCTAAGTGCAGGTAAATCGCTTTATATTTAGTGACAACAATCGACTATATTACAAATTAATGAGAGGTCGGAAGCTTGATTGGAGATTGTCTGCCCACACATTTGCCATTATCATAAGAAATGGACCGCTCATACCTCGAGGCAAGGAGGTCTCTGTAGACCCCAAGCCTGTGGGCGCAGCCCGGACCCACTGCAATCCCTTGGAGGATTTCCTCTCAGTTTCTCCAGCCCTTCTTGAACTCCCAGGCAGCACTCTCACTTTCTCAGAATCCATCATTTAAAGAGTTCTCATGTCACTTGGCCTTCTTGTTTTTAAATTTCCAGTTTCCTAATACTTTCTCAAGACTCACCACCCCTACCCAGACTGGCTTGGAAACAGCAGGAGGGCCCAGCGGTAAACAGGAAGAGCGGCCTCTGCTGAGCCAGGCTGCAGCCTCCACCTCTGGGTTTGGGCTTGTGGGGCAGAGATAGGCGGGTGAGTGCACACAGCCATGTGCTTCAGGCAATCTGACTAGGGACAACCTTGTAAGGAACCATGAGGCTGTGTGATCTCACAGCAGAGACAACACTGAAGTTGAACGGCACAGTACAAACAGGCAGGGCCCGTCATCAGCTCCCTCTTCAATCCACTGTAGAAGCTGTCTCCAAACTTCCAACTCTCCTCAAACCTCCTCTGACCCTTCCTCTCCGGAGACAAAGACAGCAAGTGCAAGCAGGCAGGCACTGCCCCAGGGCCTCCACGGCGCTCGGCTGACCCAGGACTCTCCTCTCCTTCCTTCCTGCTGCCTGGGGAAGATGGGCCTCCTCCTAGGGCCCTTGACCTCTCTCCTCCCGCCTCCATCCCTGGCCATGTCTTCCGTAGACCCTCGTTCGGTCAATCACATGCCATTGCCCTAGCCAGTCCGGCTGGTGCTTGTGGCATCACTATGCATCTCTGGCAAAACCACCACCTGGCCTAGTAGATAAATCCTTTTCCTTCTGAAAGCGTTCCCTACGTCTGTCCACTCATCTCCATCTCCTACTTTGTGTTCTGTCTACTGAAATCTGCTTTCACCTTGATTTCTCTACTGACAATGTCTTCACAAACATCGCTGTTTTGCCCTTTGGCATCACATTGGAATGTTGCAACCTTCCATCCCTCGCTCTGTTGCCTTCTCACTCCCTCCTCACTGATGAGTTTCACTGAGTGCTTTAATAACTCTATCTCAGCCAGCTGATGACTTGGCTCTGGGATTGTGTCAGTAAGTGAGACAGTTCTCGTCTTTGCAAAATCTAGTGGAGGCTGCAGGGAGTCAGCCGGATGACACACTGTTCCGTTGTGACAGTGGAGGAGGTGCAGGATGCTGGAGGCCAACAGTGGGGTATGGAGGCTTCAGGGGCATCAGCAGGGATGACACACAGTGCCGTCGTGATGGTGGAGGAGGTGCAGGATGCTGGGGCCACAGGTGTGGTGCCAACTCCAGCTCTGCCAGTGGAGATGAGGCCGGAGGGGACATAGGACCCGAGTGTAAGGGCCGTCTCTGCCTCCTGCTCAGTGTGAAGTGCACTGTAGAGCAAAGCACGGACGTGGAAAGTTCCGGAGATGAAAGATACAGTCATATGAGTTACGTAAGATCCAGAAAGAGACAATGGTTCACACTGTTAGGCAAAGGCAGCGAGCAGGGCAGGAGAGGAGTGGAGAGAGGACAATGGTGCCTGCTGCGTGAGCAGAGGGTGGGAGGGGAGAGCCAAGGGTGGTTGCCTGAACATGACCATGGGGTGATGCCCTCTGATGGGAAAGGGTGTCCCAGCAAGTTTCTTGCAGTCCTCACAGCAGGCCCCAAAGTCCTGCCTTGGTTATATATATATATGTCCAGGAACCACTAAGAAATGAAAAAGGGATCAGCCTCCTTTATACTAGAAAACTTCTAAATCTTAATAGTGTCCGTGATGTCTGTCTTAGACGTCCATGAAGTAGAGCCCACAAGCTACTAAGGAAGGTTATTAGGAGAACAAAGACCACCAATGAGGCTGCAGAAATTCCACCTCTGGGATTCTAAAAGTTGGAATGGAAACCCCGCATGCCACGTGGTGAGGCTGAGCTCTGTCTGCCATCACAGGGCTGCTTTTGTTTACAATTTCCTTTCTAAACTTCAGATTTAATGGTTTATAATTATATTGAATAGCACATCCTTAGTGTACTCTTCAAATCTCTGATGTATTTTGTTTTACTGTAATTCTTATTCACTCTAGAAAAGTTCTCCGTAGCCAGTATCATCATTTTAGGAACCAAACCTATGAATTTTGTTAAGTTTTCATTCCTGCCTAACACATTAATTGAGCAAAGACAAAGCTATAAATAGTCTTGATAATGATCAGTAATCAGAATACTACAATGAATGTATTTTACTTGAAGTATTTTGAATTCATTCTTAGGAAAAAAAGAAAGAAAGGAGTCTCAGAATGTCTGGAAATCAAGACAAAACTTCCCTTCATAAAATGCCCAGAAAACTGCCTGCATTTTAAGAAACCAAAAGATAGCAGTGAAGTCAATAAGGAACTAAAGAAAGATGCTTGTCTTCTAACTAAAAATAAAACTGAAATGAATCCTAAGAAGAAGGAATAAATAGAAGTATCATGTAAAGGTAACTGAATTCTATATCTTCCTAACCCAGTTGAGTCAATATTTTCTCTTCTCTTCAAAAGAAAAGCTACTTAAGAAAAAGTTCTCACTGGTTAACTCTGCTATTTCCAGTCAGACTGCCAGTTGGGTATAAATGAAAAATGTATTTGCTCAAGTTCTATAAATTAGGAGAAAAAACTGGGGGATGGGATGGGTAGCCTGACAAGAGAGAATAAATGGGGCTCAGAGATAAAGCATTGAAACCTAACAGCAGACTATTTGTCAGCTGTCTTTATTGTCTCCATATGGAGCCATTAAAACAACAATGCACAAACAATGCATGAAACTATAGTTCAAGTTAAATCTTCAATTATATGCTTTTTTGATTATGGAGAAACCTGTATTCAAATTGCTCCCTCAACCCACTTAATGTCTGAGTTGAGGGTTTCTGAACTGAATCAGGATGCGTTACCGAAGTGATCCCTTATTCTGGAAGACTTTGTAGCTGCTCCCAGAGCAAGCTCTCCCATCAAGTTTCACCCTGTGCAAATCCATGAAGGAAAAGCTTTCGAGGGGAAGCAGAACAATGTGAAAGATGTCTTATTTTCCTCTGTAGTTCGAAACAAAGCTTTGTGACACATTTGCTTGAAAAGACAGCTTATCTGAGTGTGTGTGTACATGTACGTGTAGGAATAAGGACCTGAAAGAACAAAACATAATGTCTTCTGAAAACTGAAATGACTGGTGTCTTTTCGCAGCATGCATACAGCTTGGCTGATGAATGACAATCAGTCCACCTTTCCTGTGCTATAGTTGAGTAAATGACAATGACATAATTTTAAAATCTTCTCCAGACTATCAAAATAGTTCATTAAAAAGGAACATCACATGCACTGTCAGGTGGGCAGGATGACCTGATAACCACAAGTATCAGTCAGGCTTTTCTCTCTGAATCGGCCAGATTCTTAGCTGAATTGATCCACTGTCTCATACTTACGGGAAGACAGCCCAAGGTAGTGAAGTGGTTACGATCACCTCAGACAGACCACCCTTTTGTGTCCTGTGTGAGAACTGCAGAGACATTTCCGGAACAAATCAATATCAATATCTAAGAGACATTTCAAAACATTTTCCTTTTGAATTTATTTTATGCCATTCTCTCCCTCTCTTTTTTCTTTTCTCAGAAACATAGAAACTTCATATGAGCCAGGCGTGGTGGCTCATGCCTGTAATCCCACCATTCTGGGAGGACGAGACAGGCCGATCACTTGAGCTCAGGAGTTCAAGACCAGCCTGAGCAAGAGTTATACCCCATCTCTAAAAATGGCCATGTATTGTGGCAGGTGCCTGTAGTCTCAGCTACTAGGGAGGCTGAGGCAAGAGGATTGCTGTGAGCTATGAGGTCACAGCACTTTACTGAGGGTGACAAAACAAGACCCTATCTCAAAAAAAAAAAAGAAAGAAAAGCAAAGAAATTTCACATTAACGATAAAAGTCCAGGGGAATAAAACCAATTAGTTTTAGAAAGTCTGTGAAAAAGGGCCGAGCACTAGTGGTATCCTAGCACTCTGGGAGGCCAAGCCAGGTGGATTGTCTGAGTTCACAGGTTCGAGACCAGCCTGACCCAGAGTAAGACCTCATCTCTAAAAATAGCCGGATGTTGTGGTGGGCACCTGTAGTTCAAGTTACTTGGGAGGCTGAGGCAAGAGAATCACTTGAGCCCAAGAGTTTGTGGTTGCTGTAAGCTATGCCCCCATGGCACTCCACCAAGGGTGATCAAGTGAGACTTGGTCTCAAAGAAAAGAAAAGCAAGTCTGTGAAAAGGGGGTATCAATTTCCAGTACTAATACAAAATAAATTCTTCTAGAAAAGAAGCAACATTCAGACCTAGGAGTCTTGGAACAGAGGAGAGAAGAGGCTGTTTGGGGTGAAGAATTCTGACATGGGGACTGTTAGTCCAGTGTTTTTCAACTATTTTTATCTCAGGATACACTTGAACCGGTAGTTGAACTTCTGCATTACATTTAAGTTATGTTGATCAAAAAAAGAGTATACTTACTATGCTTTGAACTTCTTTTGACAATAATTTAATTAATAATCTTTTAAAATTTTCATGGCACAGTTAAGATTCTCTCATAGCTCATCAGCATGCTGGGGCACAGCACACGGGATGGAAATCATTGCTAGTCAGATGTAATGTGGGCTGGAGTCTGGAGCAGTGGTTTCCAGACCTTAAAGCGCCTAAGAGCCACCAGAGGACTGGCAGAAACACAGTGCAGGGCCACATCCCCAGAGATTCCAGCTCAGGGAGGTCTGAGAGTCTGTTTCTCTGCCTGCAGATGGTGTCGCTGCTGGTTTGAGCAGAGACCTGATCAAGTAGGACCACCCATCCCACGACTCACAAGAAGCCTCCTCCACCCTGGGGCTTTCAGGGCTGGACACCAGCCCTGTGGTCAGCCACCCCAGAGAAGTGGCTCAGTAGGGGGACACTTGATGTCCTTCTCCCCCAACTTCCTGGAGACCCCCCCTGTGAAACTAACACAGGTTTCATTTCAGATCCAGTCGTACTCTGTACCCAGCATCGTATTCCCCATGTCTGTCTGCAGAAGCACCTTTCCAGCTGCTTTTTGAGAACAATGGAGATCTGGGAGGAAGAGCAAATGATTCCAACAAAGTTGACCCGCTCTTGAACTCCAGCCCCATCTGTCACTAGTTCTATGAGCTCAAACCAGTCAAGTAATCTCTCCAAAGTTTGGTTTCCTCAGCAAAAAATGGTGGTGTTGATAAAAAATAACATATACAAGGTCATAGTGAAGATGGGTGAGATAAAGTGAAAGCCCCTTTGAGGCTATAAAGCACTCCAGAAATTTCGGGGACTGTTATTACGGATTCCAGAAAATGTTTTGGTAAAAAAAAACCAAATGAGGGGAGTAACAAAGAGACTTCAAATGCATAGTTACACAGAAGATCGGTGAATTAAGACTAAAGTGAAATGATTCAATAAATAAACCAACATCTATCTAGTTATCCAAGTCTTTCCTGTTTGGAGAGTGAGGAGAGATAGAAATCTGAAAAGTCAGGAGAAAGAGTAAATAAAAAGGGGAAAGAGGATGCTCTGATGGCAAACTTTGCTGACCTCATAGCCGTACCTAAAACCACCTTCCTTCATCTCCCAGCCTCCCGAGGAGCAGGACCAAGCACTGAGCCATGCCCTGGGCCCAGCAGGCCGCCACGCCTGTCCCTGTGAGCAGTGGAGATCCACGTGCTTCCTTTTTATAGGATGAAAACTTCTCTATGGAACTGTGGTTCCAGAGAGTTCATTTTGAAATTAATTTTTAAAGATTTAAATGTTCTTCTTTTAAAACGATATGCTTATTCTAGCAGGGTGCATCCCCCCATGATAGAAATATTATTTTTTTTTATTTTCATGATAATATTCAGTCTGCTATTAAACACAGCCTAATAGGACTGGAAATAACAAGAAAGCACTTCTGTCCCCATCTCTATCTCCTCTTGCTCTACAAATGTTGTCTCTCAGATGATTCATTTATAATCAGGTTATTACAATATCTATCTCAGGGCAAGATTAGGTGCCTCCACCAATGTTTGAAGAATATGCAGAAAGTCCCTATTGTAAGACTTAGGGAGAATGAAAAGGACATTAATAGATTACAAATAATCAGAATGCGGTAGCAAAAGAGATGACTTCCAAATGTTTTCACTACTCTTTAAAAAGCTTATTTTAGCAAATGAACTCCTGCTGGACATTTTCTCTCCTGAGGTATAATCTTCCCATTAAGATAGTAATTTGCAAAGCAAAATCTTTGTGTTTCCTCAAGTTAGCTTGTTTTTCTTCTTTCTAAACCTTCAGATAAAGGTTCTGCTAACAGGTTATTTAAGGGGCCATTTTTCATTTGCAGACTACATGAGGCTGGAGAAACGCAGGAAGCAGAGTTGTGCACAGCACATGTGTTCCGTTACGCCAAGAGACGAGACCCCCTGAGACTTCTCCTGCAAGTCTGGCTCTGGGATCACTTTCACAACTTGCTTTGAATTCATATGAGTCCTGACTGCTCAATCTGCAAATGCTTCCACATAAAGGTTACGCACCCACGGTAAAAGCGGCATCTATTCACAAAGATAGCCATGTTGGTTGCTAGGAGATGGAGGGATCCTCTCAGAGAAAAATCAGTCCTGACAAATTTTTTTTTTTTTACATAAAGACCTTTTACATATAAATACCTTTGACAGCAGCTATTATTATTCACTAAGTTCCTTCACATCTGAATAAATGGCAGAAAAATGATGATATTATTCATGTGCCATTATGCACTAACGTGTTAAAATAGAAGAGTCTTATTTCCGTCTCTTCCTCCTGTTCTCTCTCTTTGTCTTTGTTATTACTAAAGAGAAGGGAGACAGCTGGGGTGACTTTTGGTGCTGTTGTTTCTTTCGATTGAAATTTCTCGGCTTTCCTTTTTAGATTCCCAGCACAACGGACACCTCTCAAAACCTGAAACCCCAAGATTTTTGGAATATTGCATTTTCCTTCCAGACCCAAGTGCCTATTTGTAAAGGGTGGTGGAAGTGGAGAAGGGGGCAGTCCCAGCAAAGCTGAGAAGATTGCACCCAACCTCCCCCAAATGGGTGGTTTGCGCAAAGCAGGAGGAAGGCGGTGCTGCTCGAAGCAACCCTCCACCCCATTTCTTCTCAATCGTGTTTGCGATTTTCTTCCTACTGTGTTGTCTGGAGACATGGCTGCCCTATATCAGGGTCCATGTGCTTGGCTTTTGCTAGAAGTGACCCTAACAAACAAAACGTGACACAAGTAATCTGCTCTCTGTCTACCAGTTGTATAGCAGATAAAGGCCGCAGCAGTCTTTGCTAACTTAGTGTGCCCTGCCCGCCCATTGAGGACGTGCGAACCTCGCAGCTGACGCCCACAGAGTCACTCTGCAGCCTCAGTGCGGGACGGCAGCCGGGCCTCCCTTTTGCCCATGGCTGGAGACAGAAGCCCCAAAGCCCACTGTAGGAGATCCCTGTTGGAACACTGTGCATTACCATGAGAATGGCCACCCAACCTCCAAGTGTATTATTTTTGTTGTTGTTGTGAATACTGTACAAAGTTTCTCAAGAATTTTTTGTGTAGAGGGCCTTAGAATTGGACCGAGGCATGTTTTCCTTATCCAAATATTGACATGAAGCCCTCCGTTTATTTAGCATTTTCCTGTGAAAGGCCGGGTATGGTAATGTCCCTTCACCCCCTTTCACACGTTTGTCCTGACTCCTGGCACCAGGAAGCTCGTATTGTTCTCTCAGTGCTCACTGGCCCAGTGACATTTTTTCCCCTCTTAGTGACAGACATGGTATGTTTCCTTTCTTGACATTCTCATGAGAGTTTCTTGTATTATGTTCCAAATACACCAAAAAAGGCAACATTTTTGCAGGGTCTCCTTTTTCTGGTTCTTTTCTGATTGCCTTTTTTGTCTCAGCCACCCCAGCCAAAGCCATTGCTAATTGTACACAGTGGTGGAATGCCAAAGACAGAGCTCCTTAGGATTCTAATAACTCTCCCGAAATACATGCAGGAGCAGGGGGATTGGAATCGTGGGAGAACCCCTTTGAGAGTAAGCCAAGGAAGTTCTATTCTGCTTTTTGATGGGCACCAACAAGGCTGCAGGAGTTTACTTGGAAAGCCACCTTTTTTAGACTTTCCAGATAACTCTAATTTTTCTTATGCAGTTCCCCAAGTTCATGATTAGCTAGTCACACAGCCCTCTCTCTGCTTGTGATGGTTAATTGTTTCAGTTAGCATGAGTGTTTTTTCTAGGATGGAATTCATTCCTTCATTTCTACATAGAAGTAAGCAAGAATTAGAAGTGGAAGTAATAGTAATTGGCTAGAACAGGAAGCCCCATCTCTAGCAGCGATCCGTGGGAGCCCAGAGGAGGTGGGTCCCTGAGCCCTGTCTGTTTCGCCACTTCTCTCAATTGTCCGGCTTTCCCCAGCGGGCCTGGGTGCTCCCACACCTGCTAGGCAGAGTAGACTATGGCAGAGAATTTGGATTCAGGCCCCCGATGGGAGAGGAACCTTCAGGGAGACTGGCTAACATCTTACAAAAATACCCTTCACAGCATGGCTTCTTTTTAGATGCTTTTTTTTCTTCCTCAGAAAAATCTGTTTGGGGAAGCCAATGTGATCAGAGAAAATCCCTGGAGGTGAAGGCTTAGACCACTAAGGATTCTGGGCATGTCAATGGAACTAGAGACTTGTCAGATCCCAACGGCCGTGAGCAGCTCGGCTCAGGCTCAAGACCACACTGGTCCACCATGGACGAGGAAGCCGAGCCCAGTGAAGCGTGTGTGGCAGGGCTCCTACCTGGGGAAATGTGGCCTGAGCAGGCTGGATGGGCCATGCTGAGGGCAGAGGTGAATCCCAGAAGGGCAAAGGAGGGACTCACAGTGTTGTCCAGAGTCAGCAGTAGCCCTAGACGCCTTCACCTGCCCCCATGCCTCACCCTAGATCCAAACAATAGAAATCTTCTCCTCTCTAAACGGTTAACCAGCTGTCTTGCGAGCAAGTGTCCCCGGTTCAGTGTAATCATCCTTCCATTTTGCTGCATTCTTTTATAAGTTACACTCCAGGTATGATTTATTTCTGGTTCATTTCCTGTGACTCAGTTACACAGGATACAAAATTATGATAATAATCCCTGTCTCCAGATAATGAAGAAGGGGTTCATATTTCTCATAGCAGAGATGTTATACAAATGCACAGTATCATTACGGCTAAAATCCGTGACCAAAGAAATTAAATTTCCTGGAATGTTTTATATCTAACAAGAATGTTTGTAATCCTCCATATTCACTGCTAAATGAGGTGCACTACAAGAAAGAAGATATTTAAAAGGAAGGAATGAGCTCAACGGGAAAAATTAACAAATGGGAAAATTGCAGCCCTGCATTTTGTACTTTATGGAGAAAAAGGGTTCAGTAAACACGCAACAGGAAACTCTGTTTGATTTCTGTAAGGAAAATTTAACTAGCAGCAGACTCATGCAGACTCTTCAAAGGAGAAATTTCTATATTTGTTTACCTTTTGATATGCAGCTTAGAAGGAACACTAGGCCTCAGTTTAAAAAGAAGTGATACCGTGAACAGTTTACCCAGTTGTACAAAGAACCAAAGACATAGCTGGA
Organism: Arctocebus calabarensis; assembly: GCA_963573935.1. NCBI lineage: Eukaryota > Metazoa > Chordata > Mammalia > Primates > Lorisidae > Arctocebus > Arctocebus calabarensis. The sequence goes on from CAUYON010138908.1 coordinate 16,451, forward strand.
CATATAGCAAATGGAAAGTTTTTTTCACAAATAGCTAGGAAGACAAAATATACAATGTTTTGGTGTAGAGTGGGAGGGGGACATCTCTTTAATAATTTATCAAATTTCGTTTTCTTTGTTGTTTCATTAAACACATAGACAGCAACATTCAGGGATTTTTTTTTTATACGTCAAACGTTATTGGTGAACACTATTGGCAATCGTCTATAACTTGTTTCCATCTCCCCCTTTGTCACAAGATACCAACTTCTGGCTTTATGAAAGCAGAACAAAGAGAGAATTGGGGTTTCTGAAAATTCCATACACTTACGGAATTTCCTCTATAAAACAAGTAACTGGCATAGCCGTGCGCTATCAGCCCAAGAAAAGCCAAAAATCCCACCCGCCTTCATCAGAACAAAGTACCTATTCCTCCTTCAGTCTCTTTCTATAGAAACTCTTAGAAGCACAGTATCTGGACTATTTCTGAGTTTCCTGAACAGATGAAGAAGTGACGTGGAGGTGGAGAGCAGAGTGAGAAGGAGAGGGGTGCAGGGGCAAAGTTGGCCGGTATTAGCTCTGTGACCTGCCCTAAAGCCCTCCCATCCTTCAAGCCTAAGAAACAGCCTCCCCGAGCCCTGCCAGCTGCACTCAGTTCTACCCACTGGCTGATCCTCTCTGCCCATCTACCTTCGCCTTCCCTAGACCGGATGCCTTTGAAGTGCCCTTTGCGGATCCAGGAGAGAGGCTCACTTACCCTCCAGCCTAGTTGAGGTGGGCTGGGCCTACACAACTCCCCTAGCCCCATAAATCATGTAGAATCATGAGGTCCACCACCCCCATGTCCCACATCCTCACTCTCTTCCCTCTGCCACCTCTTAAAGTAGCTTCTAGAGCCTCAGACAGGTGTCTCCCCAACATGGCGCAGTCACTGGCTTCTCCCTCTAGGACTCCCATTGAGTTTGACATGCATGGAGCTTATTAAGTGAGTCCCAATACCTGGAACATTCTGTGATGAATTTCCTTAACTGCAGAAAAACCTTGGCTTGTGTAATCACACTAAACAAGATGTGCTCAGAATTTACGTTGGAAGGGTAAATAGAATGGAGAAGTTAATGGAAAGAGATGAGAAAATGTATATTAACTCATTCAAGTTGAAAGTATACCCAATGACTTACATTTTGGAGTGTTTATTATTACAAAATATGTCAAACCTATAGAAAGGTACAAAAAATGTAACTCATCACTATGGACCCACCATAGAGATTAGACAAATAATATCATTTTGTAATATTTACTTCAGAGCTTATGTTTTTAAAAAATTAAATTAAAATGTGTGAATTAAAGCAACAAGCTTCTCCCGCTCTGCTATTTGTCTCTTTCTCTAGAAGTATCTCCTAATGTGAAAGTGATAGCATTCCTATATATTTTTTTGTAGTCTACCTGCATTGGAATGCATAAATGAAATATGTATGCCATTGCTTCCATGTTATAAAATTTACATAAATATTTTCCTGCTGTTTAGTTCTTTTGCAGCTCACGCTTTGCATTCAATTACATTTTTAGTTTGATCAAAACTGTTATACGTCTAGTTCTGCATATGCTACACACTATCCTGTTACATGGTTAAATGATAGTTTCTTTTTCCATTACACTGAAAAATTACGTTTAAGTGGTTCTGCTTTTTACAGATGCTGCAATGATCATCATTTTGCACACCATCTTGTACATTTGTGAAAACATTTCTCTTGACTAGACACCTAAAAGTAGAGTTCTGAATCAAAGGTGCAGGTTCCTTCGACTTTATTCAACATTGTTTTGTTTCTCTATAAAGAGGCAAGGCCAACTTGCAATTTCACCTTCAACGTATACACATTCCTGTTTTCCGACCTTCTCATCCACCAGTACAACGAATGTGAAAACGTTGTTTCATTTGCATCTCCCCAAAGGCTGGAGAGGTTGAACAGTCCTTGGTTTATTAGTCCTTCTTTCACATTCTTTGCCTTTTATTTTCCTATTGTGTATTTAAACTTTTTCTTATTGCTTTTTGAGAGTTCTTTATATATTCTGGATATGAATCTTTGGTATATAGGTTGCAAATGTCTTCTTCTACTCTGATTACCCAATTAATCTTAATTAAAAAATCAATGCTTTATAACTTATAAAATGTCTGAAGGGCAGTGCCTATAGCTCAAAGGAGTAGGGTGCTGGCCCCATATACCAGAGGTGGCTGGTTCAAATCCAGCCCTGGCCAAAAACTACAAAAAAAAAAAAAAAGTCTGAAAACATTTCTTCTTTGGATAAAGAATCTTCTTCTTTTAAAGGCTGAGCCCAAGGCTACTTATGTTTATCTGAAACACTATATTGTATACATTACTGGATATTTTCAAAAGATATAACAATCTTTAATGTTCATAAGTTGGCATTCTTTTACTGCTTACACATCTTGCTAAAATTGATTTATACAATGAAAAGCAGATTCCAAGTCTGCTAAATTTGAGATTGAAATGTTATCGAATGCCAATGTAATATCTTCCACCAACTACTTATCTTAGAAATAATTTTATAAAATAAATGCTGTTCTTTGTGACATAATTTGTGTTATATCTATAGTACAATGGAGAGTTTCATGAGAAATAAATGTGTATCTGTGTACATGTGTGTATATTTGTGAATGTCCAGGGAGCATCTTTATTTTAATCTTACATACCAGATGATAAATTAAACTTTGAGGAAACTGTGTTTTTATGGCATTAGTGCAACATATACATCATGGAAAAGTAATTTCGTTATGTCTTAATTCTTCACTCATTTCCACTAAAATAAATACAGAACAGATTCAGAAAACTGATGCTGAGGACAGACTTAGTGAATCTGTGAGCCTGTGGCTGGAAGCCTAAGATATTATTTTGAATTAACCTATTAACTCATTTGAGGTAATTCCATCCAGATTTTAGTCTGTATTCAACTGATTTATTGCCTGTTTTACTTTCTCCCAAATGGGACTCGTTATATCTCTTTAAAGCAGTGTTTTCCATGTATTTTACTATTTTTCTTTTTCAAAGAACTTTATGTACTAATTATTGAGTTACGTATCAAGTGGACCTAATTATGAAATCCAGATTTGCTGTATGTCCATTTTAGTGGGCCACTTCATATGCAACTGTTCATATACATTGTGTCAAAGTGGCCTTTTGAAAAGATGGTGGTTACACTCTTGGAAGTATTGTGCTTCTTTAAACATTCCTATAGATTCATGGAGATTGCCAGCGTGAAACTGGATTTCATCATATGACTAGAAATATTACAACCAGTCACAGGCCTCCAACAAACTGTCTCATCTCCTAGTGAATTTTCAGCAGACCTAAGCAGTCATGACTTTTCACAGTAATAGGAGCCAAATGGGGGTAGACCTTTGGTTGTAGACTTGGGCCATGTTAGGTGGAGAACTTTCCTCCATAACTTGGTTGGGATCTTGCTGGAGACACTTATTAATTGTTAATCCATCTGTTAAAGTTAGAATACCTATTTTATGAGATGGTTGGGAATTAGCTGTACTGGCTAAAGCAGTAAAGACTAGGTATTGAGTAAGTATTATTTTGCTTCTGACTTCCAGTGGTATCTTCCTGTCTTCTTAGAATAATCTCATTAACGGAGTCCTCCTTGGAGGCCATCTGAAAGTAAGCAAACCTTGTATTAGTTGGTTCTCACTAATTCTACCAGAAGCCAGATGAGTTCTCTGAATTCCACATAGACAGAGATAAGATTATCTGCCATAAGGCAGGGCTATATGGAATTCAGAGAACTCATCTGGCTTCTGGTAGAATTGGCAAAATTAATAAGAAAGCACTTGTTGTGAACATCCGTATGATGACTTATGATAACTGGTGAGGCAGAGAGTTGAATAGGTACCACTGAGAACCAAAGGTATTCGTTCAAAAGCCAAAATTTCTATTTGGAAAGTGATAATGGGTCCAAACTTCTTTGATAATCTCACTTGTCCATAAAATAAAATGCTGAGCTTTTACCCAGACATATTTTAAAAATATGTGCACATATGTGCATATCATTGGCTAATATATCTTATAGCCCAGCGTACAATTGACTACAGAATCATTGTTAACAGTGGCTGTCTCTATTTTATTATTTACATTCATAATGTAATATTATAAGTGGACAAAAGGTAAAGGGAGGGAGGGAGAGAGACTGAGAGAGGTTTCTTCCCAGGTCTGAGTTTTAGAGTATCCACTCTTGATCTTGAATACATGGTCACTGTTCTTATGATTATCTTTTTTCCCTTATGATGTGACTGACAAAGAGCTCCAGAATAGAAAAATGGCTTCATCTTCAAGTTCCTGATCTTTGCTTACATTTGCGTTATTAGTACTAGCTTCAATCTCTGGTTTCTTTGCAGAAAACTTCAAGTTATTTTTTCAGAGAATTAACCAGGCACACCAGAGCTCTAATAAACTGCAGTCTTCTGGGAAGGAGCAAAGCCTCGCAGGTCCATCCTGCATCACCGTGTCACAGGGACCACGGAGAGCCCTCCATGCCTGCCTGACACGGTAGGTACTGCCTGTGAAGACCACCATCCAGTGTGAGTGCAGGGGAGGCCTCCATAGCAGCAAATACACTTCACATTTAATATGCTTGATTACGCTTATTTTTCAATTAAAAAAACAAAACAAAACAGTGCACTAACACTTTCCTCCCACAGACTCATAAGCTGTCTGGACATCGCTTCACGCCACGCAAGGCGCTGTAGGCCACGGACATAGGGGCAGGACATCTGGGCAGGGCTGGCCCTGAGCTCTGTGGTCCCTGTGGAGGACAGTCACGCTCTACTGTTTAGAGCAGCACATAGGTGACACTGCAGAAAAGCAAAGGAGAAAATTTCAACACTGGAAGCTTTACTGACTTTTCTTCAAACTGAATTACTCATATGACACACCAATAAATCAGAGTGTTCAAGAATCACTGTGTGATGCCTTAACAACGATCTTATAAGAATAATTTTAAAGTATTTTTAAAGAATATTTTAACTGAATTTGCTATTTCCACCACTAAATTTAAGTCATTTCTTTAATCAATAACTAATTATATAGAGCAAAATTTCTCATTTAAATGCTGTTGCAATGAATCTTGCTAAAAATACACCAGAAAAAAAAAAAATCCTCGGACAGTCTTCTTTTTTATTTTTCATAAGCCTTTCAAAAGATTAATCTAAACATTACCAATGCTCATTCATTTTGCACCATATTATTACCAAGATGAATCTTCCTTTCAATTGTGTTCTGATAAAACTTCGACAGCCTCATGTTTTGTGGGGGACAAAGTGAAAAATCTTTGCATGTAAGAGCAGTTTTCCTTAATGCCTAAAGATATAGTCCCCATTGTCAAACACAAATGGAGGCAACTGTTGGTAATTAAACTTGAAATTATCAGGTGGCGCTTGTGGCTCAGTGAGTAGGGTGCCAGCCCCATTTACCAAGGGTGGCGGTTTAAACCCAGCCCCAACCAAACTGCAACAAAAAAATAGCCAGGCATTGTGGCGGGCGCCTGTAGTCCCAGCTATGTGGGAGGCTGAGACAAGAGAGTTGCCTAAGCCCAGGAATTGGAGGTTGCTGTGAGCTGTGCAACGCCATCATGGCACTCCACCGAGGGCGATAAAGTGAAACTCTGTCTCTACAAAAAAAAAAAAAATCCTTGAAATTATCTAATCAATTTCTATTTTCAATAATAATGAATTTTTAAGGAGTCTTTAGAATCTAACTGCTTTGACTCTATGAAAGATTTGACTCTGTGAAATCAGTTAGATTTCACTCGGTGAGGCTCCCCAAAACCTCAAAAATATTTCAAAATATCTACTTCACCTCTCTAAAGATAAGTATAACTCATTTTATTATGAACACTGGTGATTGTTTTGAACTTCTACATAATGCCCTTGAGAAATAAGACAGACACAAATTATTACAAATTTTAGCATTTCAGAATACTCTACATAATATCTGCAAAAGCAATTCAAGGTTAGGAAAGAAAATCAGTTTGATGTTCAGCTGACTCAAAATCTCAGTAGTATTTAGGATTTAAGTTTTCACATTTCTTAATTAGCATTAGGCAAAAAAAGAAGACGTTGCCATGTTTTTGTTTCTCCTATGAAGACACTATTCAAAAGTAGCATGGTCAACACTGAAGAGTTTTAAACATATTTGCAAGAGCTATTTTCTTATTTCAACTATTTTGAATTTCAGGGAGAATTTGTAGTTTGGACACCTGCAGTGATAGTATCTCCTGTGCAGAAGAAACAAATGGAGAGCTCAACGGACAGATTCGGTTCCATTTCAGGGCCCAGTTACAAGGAAAGAAAGAGGGGGGAAGGAAAGAAAGGTACAAGCACAGACTGATCACGTGTCCCGGGGAAATCCATCATGCAGCTTTTTCTGCAGGATATCAGCTGATAGGATCAAAAGATAAAAGTCTCATTTGACAATCAAATCTCCTAAATAGGAAAACATTTTAAGTGCCAGGCAGAATCCCAGTTCATAAATGTTCAGATGTGCTCCAGATTATGTCCTCAGGACATCTAAGTTATTATTCTTCTAAGGGAAATCTTAAAAGGAATCATTATTGAAATGATAGTGCCCTGAGTTTTTCCAGACTTGTACTGTGCACACGAGATTCTCCTGTTGGTTGTGCACCCACACTCGTCTGGCTGCTCAAGGCTGGCCATATGCGTTTCTTTTTGTGACATCTAAGTTGCTTAATTGTGCTTTTTGTGACATCTAAGTGCTTAAAACGGCTTTCATTTGCTTTTCATGTTGGGCTTATATCTCCAGTATTTGCTCATCTGTAGCCAAATAATAGAGATCCCACAGGGTAAGAGGATTGTTAATCATATCGTATGAAAAATAGCTGAGGAACTTGTGAATAGCCGAAGAACTTGTGAATAAAAATGAAAAGATGGAGGGTGTTATAGTTATTTTCAAATACCTAAAGGATTGTCACATGAAAGAGACATTTGTATTTATCATTTGAACTCCAGGGAGCTTGACAGGGATAAATGGATGACAATTTTGAGAAGCAGTGTTTAGCCCAAAAGAAGAGAAAAGGCATGAACAGCCAAATTTGGTAACCCAAGAGTAGAATGGACTATCTGGTAAAGAATTAAGCACAGACTGATTATTTATCTGGTAGAAAAATAATGCAGGGATATCTCAGTTGGGAAGAAGTTCATCAATCTAGACAATTGCTCAAGAAGCTTTCAGCTCCAAGTGTCTTTGATTCCCGGGTTTTCTGCTTGTCCTTCATGCCCCTTATTTGCCATGTGGTGCCATTTTCTACCATATCCTTATCTGATAAACCAGCTCGTAAAGGATGGTTTGCTCTTATCAGCCACCAAGGTGTCTTCACTGCAGACTGTGATACTCTCCAAACCACATGGTCACAAGCAATGTATTTAACTGTTCAGACCTGCAATTTCCTATCTGCTCCAGGGGTAACTAGAAAGAGTAAATGAAACAACACATGTCAGGTAACTATTAAATACCATTTGCTGTTATTAGCCATTATTAGCATACCTCCAACTCCCAAATCACTGTCTCCATGAGCCTCCTACCCCCACTAATCAGGCCCACCCAGATTTAGCGGGTCACTCAAGAAGGTTCTCTCACTTTCAGGTGTGCAGTTATTTCCAGCTGCTTTGAATTTGCTTGGAGACATTTGGACAGAGACGTAGAATTGCAGTAGTGAAGTAGAATTGGGCTCCTTGGATGAGAAGTCCTCTGTTAGAAGCAGAGGTCTGCTGAGCTTGGTGCCACTCAGTGGGAACTCTGCAGTGTACAGAATGCCCATTTGGAGCAAAGAGAACCCCTGGCCTTCTGTGGATAGGCCAGGTCCAGCGGTGTTCGTAAGTCAGATGAAAAAGGGACCGAGGCAGAGGGCCCTCCTGAGAAATGGAAGAACAAACCCAGGGGGAGGCAGGGAACAAAATAACTAACGCCTCAAAAGTGTCAGGGACACAAAAGACAAGAAAACTAAGAAAGGGCTGCCGTTTAGAGGAGGCAAGGGTGACAGGACAACTCAACAGGACAGGGTCCTCGGGGCAGACTGGGACAGGAAGCACACAGACCGGGGTGACACGTGGGACACAGGCAGCATGGAGACTCACTAATGGCATCTGTCCTCCGGCATTTCCTCAGTTTGGTTCGTGGCTTCGCAAACTCAGAGCGAAGGGGGTGAGGGGTATGGAAAACTCTCTGTACCATTTTTGAAAATGTTTAAGTTAAAATGATTTTAAAGTAAAAAGTTAAAATTGTAAAATATAAAATTTGTTCGAATTTTTATTTGACAGCTAAAATCATGTGTATTGCTGTATACCGTGATGTTCTGAAGTATGTGTATATGTGTTCGTATAGAGATAGATAGTAAAGAGTTAAAATCATTTTTACTGAGAGCACTCGACATCTACTCTCTTAGTATTTTTCAAGAATACAATGTGTGTGGTGACTGTAGCTAAAGTATACAAATTTTTAATGGAGAGATATTTTACAAAGCGACATTAGCATAAGAAGTAATTACTTCCATGTGTGCCCACACCCCATAAAACACAGACACACACTTACACACACCGCTGAAGTTAAAACAAAGCAATTTTTTTAAATGTAAAATGAATTGCTGTGGACTGAATTGTGTTTCCTCAAAATGCACATGTTGAAGCTTCAACCATCAAAGTGACTGTATTTGTAGATTAGGCCTTTAGAAACTAGGCACGGTTAAATGGTAATGGGAAGAATAAGAGCAGGATGTGTCTGAAATAAGAACAGACAGCATCTCTCTCTCTCTCTCTCTCTGTCCTCCACTGCCCCCACCCACCCATGAGAACACAGCAAGAAAAAGCCACCTGCCCGCCAGCAGAGAGCTCCCACCTGAACCGCACCACTCAGGCACCACGATCTTGGGCTTCCAGTCTCCAGAGCTAGAGAGAAATCATTTCAGTTGTTTAACTCGCTTTGTCTGCAGTATTTTCTGATGATAGCCTGCGCAGACTAATATATAGATGTATTAATTTTCTAATGCTGCCATAACAAGTTACTTAACACAAATTTATTATATTGCACTCACTCCTGGAAGGCAGAAGTTGGACACGGCTTCACTGGGCTAAACTCAAGGTGTCAGAGGGCTGTTTCCCAGTGAGCAAACTGATAAGGATTCAAACTTACAGACTATTAGAAAGATATAAAAACATCCAGAACAAATAAAGGCATGGTGGTTGGTGTGAGACTTCCGCGGCATGAGAGCATGGAACGGAGCAGCCAGGAGCGACCGGAAGGTGTGCTCCGGCTTACAGATGAGGCTGGAGAAAGGATGAACAGAAAACATGTTGTCTGTTCACAGGCCACACCGGCAGGGGGTGAACTGCTGATGAGATGGGGTTGGGGAGAAAATGAAAGTCAGCTGATATCAGCTTCTTCCCTAGAGCGAGCTTCCCACCTTGGAGACACAAGGTCTAGGCTTTGAAGCTGTAACTTTGAGATGACCATGAAGATAAAAGTATGCACTAGAAAACTAAAAGACGAGCTTATAAGCCATTTTGAACCCACCTCCTCACCAAAAAAAATAAACTCAGCCATAAAGGAAAAGCAAACCTAGCTATATATAGGTTGTCCCAGAGGTCACCATACATATATACATAGGAAGAGTGGAAAATTGTGGCTAAATCTTTATTTACAAGATAATTTTTACATAATTTTATAAAATAGTCACAAAATATTTCTCTACATGTTGATATGTAAATATAAAAAAACAAAATATAATGTGAGTTTGTTGATTTTTCCTATTTGAGGCAGGCTTTGGGACACTCTGCAGAGACAAGACAAATCCACAAAATATTTTCAGGAATAAAACTCTGGAAAATATACTGGAGTAAAATTTGCATTCACAAGAGTAACTCTAATCATGAATAACTAGGAGCTATCAAACTTAACGAGCAATCAAAAAGTTATAAAAACTATAAAACTCTACCAAGGGATATTGATGAAGCCCCCCCACACACAGAGAGACTGTAAACTGTGACATCTTTGGATAGGGGAGGTCCAGACTGTGGCCTTCAGAAAGACAGACGGACCACGGAGAACTACCGTGGGTAGAGGAAGCCACGGGGGGGGAAAGAGGGAGCTAATACCCTGGGCTCATCAGTAGAAATGCTTTTAATAATAATAGTATCCGTTAATTGTATGTCAAAGACTTTGCATGGAGCTTTCCCCGAATATAACCAGAGACAAAGTCGCCCTCGGCATAACTTTCCTATGTGAAGTTTTCCTATATGAATTCAAACCTCAGAAAAAGGGATTTATTTTTACACAGTGTCTTGTGGCCTCTTCCAGTTCCTGCCATGTCGATTTACTGATATTGAAGTCCTCATATTCTAAATTATTTGCTAAAGAACAACTGATAATTGATAGGGATTATTTTCCGTTTTGTAGGAACTTCTACCTTTCACTCAGCTCCACTTTTCATCAGCACAAATACTATAATGTTATATAAAAGGGTGACTAGATTGACTTGATTCGTCTTGATTTTTTCAGTTTTTTAAATGCTTTTCACATGGACTTCATTATCATCAAATCCCACTTTCATGAATATTAAAACCAGCAGGTTAAGACATTGACATCACAGAGTATTTATAGTTTATTTTACATTCTGCTTTAAAAGTATCTTCTTTGTTCCTTATCTCTAATGTCCTAAAAAAAAAAAAAAAAAAGAGGGTTTTGTTTTTTGTAATACTGAAAATTCTAAGTACCGTTGCTATATATTTTAGGTTTCTACTTCTTAGATAACTGTCTAAAATAATAATTTATAAGTTTAAATGGCAAACCTTTCAGATTTAAAGATTTATGATTTAGAAAATAAACACCTTTAGAGATATAATAAAAATCATTAACTCTATATATTATAGTACTCGAATAAAAGCCATTTAACATTATAATAAAAGTATGCAAGAAATCGGTTTTAATTTTTTTGTAATGTAAAATTCTTTCTTATCTGCTTCATCTGGCATTTTGAAAAAATATGAAGAAATTAAAGGAGTTACAAAGATATTCACTTAACACAACTCTGTTAGCATTCTGATTGCTCTGGCTGTGTAGATAATAATGAAGCAAATTGTGGCATTCTTGTTTCAATGTTTTTATTTTAATGATTTATTAAACTCATTCACCCCTTCATCTAATCCAGCAGTCCTCAAACTAGCCAGTGGGCCACATGAGGCCCGCAGAGGACATTTGTTCCCCCCCAGGTGTTTTTGCCGCTGCTCCCTGTCCTGCTTAGCAGCCGACTGGTCCCAGGCCCGCAGTGCGCATGTGTGGAATGTGCGCACCACTCTCCGACTCCCCCCTTCTCTCTGTCTCTCGACTCCTCCTCTCAGTCCTGGGTGTGATCGACTAGTCACCAACTTGCCTGTGCAGAGCCGGCTGCTGCTTGAGGGCTGAGGTAAGAACAGGTTAGGACTTATTATTATTTTTTTACTTGTTCTTCATTTAAAATATTGTATTTGTTCGTGTTTTGTTTTTTTACTTCAAAATAAGATATGTGCAGTGTGCATAGGAATTTGTTCATAGTTTTTTTTTTTTAAACTATATTCCGGCCCTCCACGGGGACAGTGAACTTCGCACCTGACTATGCAGTGGAATCATCAAAGCATCGAAGTAATTCATTTATATATTTTTATTTATTTATTTAAAAGCTAAAAATATAATTTACTCATATACTTGAAAATAAAGCAAACAGTACAAAATGGCTTATAGTTTCCACCATCTGGACCACAGCTAGGGCTGCCCAGCCTGCCCGGCCACAGTAAGCCCAGGGACCACCTGCATCATCAAACGACCTTTCCTCACAAAAGAATGTACCCTGAGAGTTTTTCTCATGAAGGTTATGTCCAACAGTTGGATGAAAATATTTCAGATTGTATATGAAGCACACACACTGTACCCCATGATTGCACTAATGTGCACAGCTATGCTTTAATAAAAATAAATAAATAAATAAATAAATAAATAGAAAGAATTCTCTTTTTTTTCCTTAATTATACCTGTGATGTTGATTTCAGGGGTTGTTGTTGTTGTTGTTGTTTTCTGGAATTATACGGAAAAATATTCCTCTGACCTTAAGCTCAAGTAGACTCAGCACAATTAACTTTAAAAAACGTTTAGGGAAGTTAATTACAGAAATCCGGGTTTTTTTCCTTTAACTGTTATGCAGCTCTTGGTGCAAAACACAATCACAGAATAAGGGCTTTTTTTACATGCTGTAGTGGAAGGAAGAGAGGAGCGCAAGGGACATGGAGGGTCAGGCCAGTGGCCCTTCAGACCCACCCGACCTTGTGGGACGCACCTGCCAGACACTTTCCTTAAGACATTTCTCAAGCAATGGTGGCTCGCACATGTAATCCTAACAATCTGAGAGGCTAGGCAGGAGGATCCCTTGAGCTTAGGAGTTCAAGACCAACCTAAGCAAGAATGAAACCTCATCTCTACTAAAAATAGAAAAAATTAGCCCTGAGTGTTCTGGCAGGTGCCTGTTGCCCCAGCAACCCAGGAGACTGAGGCAGGAGGTTTGCTTGAAGCCAAGGGTTTGAGGTTGCGGTGAGCTAGGCTAAGGCCACAGCCTGCTAGCTGGGCAATAGAGAGAAAGACTCTGTCTCAAAATAAAAATAAAAAATGGGAAGAAGGAGAAGAAGAAATTACTCACACCTGTAATCCTAGTGCTTTGGGAGGCTGAGGCAGAAGGATCATTTGAGGCCAGAAGTTGGAGACCAGCTGGAGCGACATACTGAGCAGAATAGGCCAGATTGTGAAACTCGACTCTGGTCCCAGCCACTCAGAGTAAATACCAGGAGCCTGAGGTTGCTATGAGCTATGACGATAGCGACAGCACTCTAGCTGGGGCAACAGAGTGAAACCCTACCTCAAGAAAGTGTTTTTAAAAAAGAAAGAAAATACTCAACTTCCAGAAGAGCTCTTTACTTCCTAAACCCAGAAAACGGCTCCCTGGTGCTGACCCCAGAGTCAGCGGTTCAGCCCACCCAGCAGTGTTTCTGTCAGATCAGGGCTTGGGCCAATAGTACAACAAAGTCACAAGTCTTAAACTTTCCTCTCTCCTGAATAGAATTTATCACAAATACTTTTGCCCTCAACCCTACAGTACCAAGAGTATAATTTTTTAAATTCTTCTATCGATGCCCATTTAATTATGATTCCCGGGATAAGGGGAAAAATCAACCAGGATGGACCCATCTCACTTTGTCTCTTTATTTTTCCTTTTGTTCCGCTGGAATCTCGTGTTTTTTCCTCACGTTAGCCCATGATGCGTGCTCACCATGAGGCGGTATTCGCATGTGCGTGTGACACAATGCGTCCTTGTCCAAGGGCTACCTACATCAGCCTTCTCTGGGGAAAAGAGCTTTTACTACAAATACAAAAAAATAAATCTGTTCAGAATGCCCACTTTAATCCCTTGGTTAAGCATAGTACAATGAGCGACAATACATTTTTTTATTCTCACTAGGGACAGAATGATGTTTAATTAGGCATTTAAAAGCCACCGTTAACTTATACAGACCTCATCACAAATGGGTTTTCAACCAGCTCAGTGATCTGAAACACCAATTAGTTTCAATTCACACTTATTATCTGTCCCTCATTAAAGCATTTAGTTCAGAATTGAAATTCCTTTTCGTTCAAGAGTGTTGATGTTTTACTTGGGGTAGGAGGAATTTTTTGTTAGTGTCGTTCTAAAGAGGCGTTCTGCGAAATGTCTTCCTACACGTTTGTCTGATTATACAAGCACACAGAGCTGCTGTTTCTGAAAAAGCCCTTTGTTGATACTGTTGTTCTTAAGTCCTATTTATTCCAGCAGCGCCTTCATGGAGGGATCCTCTGAATCCTTCCTGATGCCTCTGGTCCTGCAAGTCAGCAGCCGCATCGGCCAGGAGCTGGCTCTGCTTATTCCAAATTGGCTAAAGATTCCACCCTGATCTCCTTGTAAGTGTGGCCTCTCCAAGGACCTTCCTGTCACACTTAAATTCAGATAATTTTCCAACAAGTATTATGTTGCTGAGGTCAAACAAATATATCTTTACTTCTGGCAGTAAGGTTCAGGTAAATTCCAGCAGATTTGGGTAGAGCTTTGGTCTTGAAGGTGTGTGTGGGCATTGCGTGGTAATGAGTTAAGCGAGACCATTCAGAATCAAGCCACATTGTGTTGCCCCAGAGAGACAGGTTGCTAGTGGACCACGGACGTGAGCCTGTGCCGTGAGCAGCGGTACAGCAGGAGACGTGCGTACTGCTTGTGTAACACTGACTTGCTCCCTGACCTCTCTCGACCTCAATTTCCTTTCTTGAAGACAGGAAATTTGGATAAAATGACTTTAAGGTCCCTTCCCATTTCAAATGGGAATCTATTAATATTAGGACTCATGTTTTCTTCCTCGATGGCTTATATTCATTAAGAAGCATTTGATATTGGTTAAGTCAAATATTTGTAAGCTTTTAAGCCTATTAAGGCGTAAAGGCAATCTGAAACTTCCAGACTACAAAACTCTATTTTACCGGGTTCCAGGTCACATAGTGTAATAACTGTTTGTATTAGCTACTGCAGTGAAATCAGTTAAAAGTTGTATTTTTACATTATCTCTTCAAACTTTTTATTCTCACAAGTTCTTACGACTAAATCTTCCTTTAGCCAATTTGGTATCAACGATTTCTCTTTGACAGTATCTAGGGTGATATTTATTAGAGCGGTTCTTTCCACAATTTAATACTCCTCAGTGGAATACTCTTCTTTTAGGGATTAATGGTCCGTGTTATTACAACTTTTTGATCAGTTAGATCCTTCTCACTCTTTTTTACTGCTCAATCTTTACTTCCAAACTGTAAGGTTCATTAGAGGATAACATTTAATACAGGACAATTTTCAGGACAAAATTCAATGATGATACATACCTTCATAAAAGGAACGACGAATGTTTCTTAAGTGGATAAATAAGTAAATAAATGAAGAAAAATGCTCCAAGGACTTCAATCTTTTTATTCATTGTTGTGTCCCCCATAGGAGTAGAGCACATATGAAGTATAAAAAGAAGAGCTTTTAAAGATTTGAAGAAATATATGTGAGAAAAGACAAAAGAAAAAATATCAATGTATTAGCTACTTAGTCTTCTACTCAGCCTGGCCTCTGCAACCCTCTCTCCCCATCTAATAGTCATTCAACAAACCCTGCTTAAGTTTCTGTCATTTGCCACTGAGAATAAAGCAGGGAGCAAAACAGGAAGGGCCCCTGTCTCTGTCTCAGGAAATTTACACTTTCTTACCTCTCTTCTCAAAACCGTACGATAGCAGCTGAAAATAAAGGTGATGTCTTTATTACAAGCTAAAAAAACAGGCAGTTGTTTGCTATTGCTGCTTTTAAGTAACATTGTTTACTGAGTATTCAAAGAAGTGCTCAACAGATCCTTTAGTCACCAGGCTGTTATGTTTCCTTTGAAATAAAGAAGTAGAAACATGGAGAGCCTCACTGCTTCTCTCATGCAAGATATTCAGGCACTCAGCAAATAATGCTAAGCTGAAAGTAGCTGACAGCATGGGAGTCTTTCCAGATGTCACAATTAGTAATGGCCTCACAGGACTCATCTTGGGCCTGTGAATGACTCAGAGGACAGATGTCCTTCTCCACACCTGTGTCAGCTGTGGGTCAACCTGTTTGCTGAGGCGGCTTCCTGCTGTCCTCCGGATTTGTAGCCCTGGGGGGTAAGACATTGATCCCCTGGATTCAGCAGGTAGTTGTACACTCACAGAGCCAGTCATTCGGCAATGATTTTCTTCCTCCTTTTTAGTATCATTTACAATATCAGAAAAGCATTTTCAGAACAAAATAATTGAGTCAAAGGCTTCATAACTACAGTGTGAAAAAAGATGGAATTCAAACTAGTCAAATGAAACAGGTATTGAATGCATGAATAAAAGATATAAAAGATTTAGCAGGAAATGTGATTGAGATTATTGGCTAAAATCAGGCTTGGGGGTTGTCTATGATTTAAAATCATTTGTGCTGCTTAGCAATCATTGCTGGAGCCCCTTGCTCTCTGATCCTGGGGACACAAATACGAATAGAGATAAACGTCACAGCCTGTCCTCAAACACCAGTCAAACTCGCGTTAGCCTGGAGATTAACACGCTAACCTTTGACTCTTTTCTATGTCCGTGAAACATAGGCTTTGTCACGTTGACTATATCACTTTTCAAACTTTTCCCTTTCAAAAGTATTAGTACTTCATGATTGGTGTTAATCTGAGCATTAAATTAATCACATCTTCCCAAGCAATTTTAATAATGCAAGTACACTAACCTTTTTTTTTTCTTTTTGAGTCTCATTCTGTCACCAGCATCATAGCTCACACCAACCTCAAACTCTTGGGCTCGAGTGATCCTCTTGCCTCAGCCTCCCCAGTAACTGGGACTACAGGTGCCCATCACCATTACTCCCTGCTAGTTTTTCTATTTTTAGTAGGGCCAGCATCTCACTCTTGCTCAGGCTGGTCTCAAACTCGTGAGCTCTGCCCTCCTTGGCTCCTGGAGTATTGTGATCACAGGTGTGAGCCACCACCCCCAGCCAAGAAAACTAACACTGAAGAAGAAATACCACAGAAGTGTTATCATATAGGAGTTTTTTAGACTAGAGAATTTCCAAGCATATGATTTAGGGGCTTTTGCTATACCCTCCCCAATCCTGAAATGAGAATAGCTATCTGGTTATTTCTATGTGCACAGGAATCCTGCACCATAGCCCAGCCAGCCTGGAGCTGGAGCTCAGTATTTACCAGGACTGCAACGCTGTTCCCCTGCTCACATCAGCCAGACAAAAGGACTCCTGAACCTCATCTCAAAAACAGCTCTAAAAAAATGACTTGGAAAGCTCTTGATAAACCTTCTCAAAATTTCACTTTTAATATTAGGTATTGCAGAAGAAGGGAAAGTGCGGAAATTTATTAGTATGCTCCAGCCCAAGTTCTCCTTCCCTGTTTCTGTCCATAATCTGCCTAGACTATAAATAAGGTCCAAAAAGCTATAGGTTTTATCTCCTGGAGGGAAATGCCCTGTGTTAAGCCAAGATGAAATTGCTGTAATTCAAATGTATGTTTCTTAGTCTTTCATTGTATTCTTATTTTTCTGCTATCTATTATACCTCCACAAATAGCCATGGAAATAGCTTTCCTGATACTAATGAACACACTAACTTCCAGAAAGATTAATACTAATGCATTTGCATAACTAATTCAAATGTTCTTCACTCTTTCCTTGTCATTAGCAAAATGGAATAGAACAAGCAAGAAAAGGTTGATAAACGTTGAAATAATAACTCAAGAGGCAGCAAATTACGTCAGCAGACTGTGTCATTTGCATATTGATGTAGTAGGACATTATTTACTCTGCTTTGTTTCAAAAGGATTTGGGGTAGCTTCGGTAATATCTAAAGTATATTCAGTAGGATGCAGAGAAATTTTTCACTGATAACTTACAGAAGTGTTAGGTGGAAATTTGGATAAATTATATCCAAGGCACTTAGAGAAAATTGTATATTTCACACAGGGAGAAGAAGGGTACCTCCAGCTGGACGGGAATTATTGAATTCTGAAAATGGTTTGGGTTCTTTCAAATTTCCATAATTACGTCAATTGTGTAGTTTTTCTGACATTTGAAATTTTTTAAGTCAGACTTCAAAACCATTAGCACCTCTATGATGCTGTGCTGGCGTGTTCATTAGCTGGTGAAGGCAGCTGGCCATTAAGGCCCCCTCTAAGCCTTAGAATCATAAGGGAATATCTCCTTCCCACTTTTATCTATGTGGAGACAAGCATTCAGCAACCTCTAAACCAGTGCCCACTTTTTCTCAAGCCCCTTGGAAGCTTGGTGATGCCCAATGCTCTCATCAAAAACAGTCGGTGCTGTCTCTCTCATTTTACTCATAAGAAAAATTTTAAAAAAACAGAAGGGAGATGCCTTGTTTACCCCAAGTGACACACTTTATGAGGGACTGAGTGAGGAAAAATGATAAATCACTAACATTCTGTTTTCCATTCTCTTTGCAAATCAATATATCTATTTCTCCATCAAATATATTAATGAGAAACAGGCAAGTTTGCACAAATCTTAAGAAAATTCAAACATCTCCTTCCTGTGACAGTTTCATATTTTTTCTTCATCACACATTTTACATTATTCATGGGCAAATGGCACAAAAACTATGTTTGATCTTTATTTTCTTCCCATTCCCAAATGTGTGTGTTAAAATTACGAGAAAGCAACTTTTGCTGTAGAAGCCCGAGACCCATCCTCCGACCCCGACTTCTTCCTTTGTCATTACTGCCCTTTTTCAGCTTCTGAAAAGTGTGACCCTGTTAAACCTAGTGTGAACTTGGATCTGTTGGCCAGTCTCACCGTCACATAGATTTACACCCTATGAAATAGAGAAACCTCATGGTGCCGTGTCTTGCAGCTGTTTCCTTTAGGAATAAAAGACTTCAACAGGGGAAGCAACTGCGTGGAAGACGGTGACCCTGACACATGTCCCATGTAGCCTTCCAGATCTGCAGGTCAATGTATGCTGAGAGTTCCTGCCACCATGGGCAAAACACCCCTGTTGGAAGTGGCAGTGAGCAGCAAACACCCAGGACACAAATGTCAAAGAGAAAGTATAAAATACCACCTCTCTTCAAGGTTACGGTCTCATAGGAGTGACCAAAACACACAAACTAGCAATTGCAGGTGACGCCCACTAACGTAGGGCTCATAGAGATACAAGGAAACTTAAGGGAAGGAAGTTCTTATTTACCGCGTGCCTTTTAATACTGAGCATTCCGTGTGTGTTTTCATGAAATCCGTGTGTAATTTCAAAGAGATATTATTATCCCCACTGGAAGAACAAGACAGGAAGGCTAACTGAGCTTAACTTATTCCTCCACCATTATGCAGCAAAGAAACAGCAGAGCCGGAAACTGAATCTTGACCCCTGGTGTCCTGGCCGTCACCACTGCTCAGCGCTGCTTTCTGGAAATGCTGAGAGGGTGACATCTGAGTGAAAGAAGATGCTTCGTATGGCAACTGGCATTGGAGGGGTGCCTTGGTAGACAGGTAGGCTTTCAAAGGTGGAGTTTAGAGCTGAGAGGGAATTCCAGGCAAAGGAATAAGCATGAACTAATAGCGCCAAGGTGCAGAATGAAAGATATGTTCAGAAAACAGCCACTACTGTCAAATTTCAGGGAATATAGAACAGTGAGACAAGCTTAGATCTAGACCCAGGCTGGCCAGGACCTAATTCCCACCAGTTCCCGGAGGTGTCAGGGATGAAACTGAGGTGCGGTGTTCAGTGCTGCTTTGACATCTAAGAAAATGGGGAGCGGGGCTCAGATGGCCTCAACTGAGCCTTTCAAAAGTATTAGTAATTCAATCTGCTAAGTGCTATAATTGAAGCTCCCCTCCCACTTTGCTTGGACGGATAAGGTCCCCCAGCCAAATACCGTCGCTTACCAGGGGCACGACGCTTAGTTCTTGCTTATCTGGATTGCAGGTTTCAGTTCCCTGTCATCCTGCACAATTATTCAAACAAGCAAGTCACATTCCCGCAGCAAGGACCAGGGGCCACCCCACCCGCTTGTCACTGCAGATCTGCCCCCCACAGGCTCTGCTGGCTCCCCCTGCTATTGAAGCCCCCATTTGGCCCTGCCAGGGAGACACGTGGCACACAAGCTGCTGTCTGAGTCATCTGTCCGGTGTTGGTTCACGTGTCCAGCCGGCCCCACAACCCTAGTGTAGAATCCACTCTTTCGCCAACAGGATGCAGAGGGAGGAATGGAAGAACACTTGAGCTGTTTGACTCTGGGGAAGCTCCTTTCCCTCTTTGCACTGCGGTTCCATCTGTAAAAATGCAGATGATAGCAGAACCTATTTCACAAGTCCGCCTCGGACACCTCAGAAGTTGGGTGTTTTTAATCAAGAGTTTCTTCCATGTCCGTCAGTGCCCCAGTATCATATAAGTTCTACTATATTTACTCCTTACCATAAGCCTATGAACCAGATATATGTAGTTATTATGATCATTATGATTTTCTACTGTCTGTGGGATCTCAAAGCAGAGAGCATATAAATAGCTTGCTGCGGCTCACACAGCTCATCCTTGACTGAGCCCTAATTGAGGTCCAAGCAAACTGGACTTCACTGGTAGTAAGGGGAGTGACAGGTTCCCAAATCCACTCACTTAGAATTGGACACAAGGATATGATGCCTGCTCTTTGTTATAACATCTAGCAGACTGAATTGTTGGTTTTCTACCACTGTCATTAGATAAAACACTCCTTAACAGCCAGTCCTGATGACTCTCACCTGTAATCCCAACTACTCAGGAGGCTGAGGCTGGAGGATCTCTTTTGGCCTGGAAGTCAAGACCAACTGGACAAGAGAGCAAGACCTCATCTCTAAAATCAGTGAAAAAAATAAATTCGATATGCACGATAAAATGGTCCTATAGTCTCAGGTACTCAGGAGGCTGAAACAGGAGGATCCTTGGAGTCCAGGAGTTCAAGGCTACCAAGAGCTATGATTACAACACTTCCTTCCACCTGGACAGCATAGCAAGACCCTATCTCCTAAAAATAAAAAAAAAAAAAAATTAAAAAAATTTTCAAACAGTATCCTCTGAAGGCAGGGACAGAATTTATTGCTCATTACTAAATCCCTGGTCTATTTCCGAAAACAGGGCTCAGCCCATTGCCTCTGCCTGGTCACCTCTTACTGAACAAAAGAATGAAGGATTTCTCCCAGGCCACGTGAAGGGGGCTCTTCACATTCCTGTTTCTGCTGCATCATTTGACCGTGCTGACTCTGCACTTTCTCTTCGGAAACTAGTCCTGGTTTCCAGGGTCCTGGATTCCCTCCCATTCTACTTTGAGGCCTTTTCCACCTGCACCTGAAATACTGAACTTCTCTAAAGTTCTTTCCTAAGCTTTCTCCTCTCTACCTTCTTACACATGCTTTCGCCAAAACTCAAGGTTACAGTTGGAAGACTCCCTCTATAAAGTTGGCTTGAAAGTGTGTATCTTTAACTCGTGTCTTGTGAAGCCCTAAGTCCAAATTTCAAACTTTTGTTTCCTATCATCCAACTGGCCCCACAAATTCAGCATGTCTGAAATTAATTTCACCATGAACCCCACTGGCCTGCACTCATATTCTCCTCCTCCGGAGAATCTCTATTCTTACAAATAATGCCCATATTTCTTTAAATGCTCAAAGTCAAAATACACCACACCCCATCAGTTGCAAATACCTGAAGATTTGGTCCCCGCAGTGGATTCTCCCTGAGCTCTCCCTTTCTTGCACCAGCACACCCCTTATGCAGACCCTCATTGCCTCCTGCTTCCTTAGACTTATGACAGTCATCAACAGTCATTACTGTCCCCACCTCCCTTTTATCTCTATCATTTCCCACTCCATATTATTGCCCACTTAAGAATAAGTCAGCACCTCTGAGAGGGAGTTAGACTTACAGTGCATTTGAAATGAAAACAAGAGGGCAGTGCCTGTGGCTCAGTGAGTAGGGCACCACGCCCATATACCAAGGGTGGTAGGTTCAAACACAACCCTGGCGAAAATGCAATAAAAATATAGCCAGGCATTGTGCTGTTTATACAAACATGGATTTCAATTAATCTTTTATTTATAGATTATTGCATCATGTATAGATGAAAGAGGAGAAGCCGGAAAGAAAGTGGAGTTGTAAAGAAGGGAGATGCTTGGCTGGGGGAGGAAACGCCACCAGGAGCACAGGAGAGTGTATCACCTTTGATGAGGAAAGTCTGCTGGTTCTCAGGGTCAGGCTGGGGCAGAGGACAGGAGCAGTGAGGAGCATCTGGAGATGAATGAACATTGATCAGATGGTCCTGATTTTACAGTGAAGTGAGATTTACTTCACTTCATGAAATAGTGCAAAGGATTAGTAGAATCAAGAATTTGAGAAAGTGAAAAAGAAAAAAAGAAAAGTCTGGTGCAGACGGTTCGAAGAATCCAGCAAGAAGGGAACATGAAAATAATTCTGGTGTGACCTCATTTCCAAATGTTTAAGCTTAGCTTGGTAGGATCAGGATTTGTATTCCAGACCAACCCCCCTGGGAACTTCATTCAGTTCTCAAACACTGCAGGAACGCTCGCTCACTCCACACCCGGGTCACGGTGAGCCCATCAACACAGAGCTAGGCCCTTGCCAGAATTTTCATGGGAAAAAGAGTCAAAAAAAAAAAAAAGAAAAACTGTAGCAAGAATTGTTTATGACGTAAACAAGCAGTTTGCTGCTTCCCACATATTAGGGAAACAGTTGGATTGCACATCAGGGTCTGGAGACTTCGAACAATACTACCAAGGAAGTGAATGGAACCGGGACAAGGAAATTACTGTGACTCCACACTCCATAAAATAAAGAACTGAATAAAAGCACAATTTATCACTAGAGAAACAATGGAAGCTGAGCGGATAAAATAAGCAAAGAAAGTCTCAAAACGATGTGATACTGTTGGAATGGAGATCATTTTTTGTGCTCAAGACTAATACTTTTCTCAAGTATTCTTTTTGATCACATAGGCAATCTAAAATTAGTGGGAGGAAATGTCATTTTTATAGCACATTTCTGACAGTAACTCAATCACCGTGTGTGTAGGTGTTAGAGTTTAGAGAGTAAAGAACATATGTTGTCACCTTTTAAAAGACCACTTTATAATTTTTCATGTACCTTTATTCAGCATATATAAATGGAAGTTAAGGGAGTCAAATAACAGAGTCTGTCCAGGAACTGAGTCTTTGTTTTTGAAATTGTGTAAACTGTGTTTTCTAGCAGACAATTAACATTTCATGGAGGCTGGTTCCCTGCCCGTGGGGAGAAGCTGACTCACTGGACCACAGTGGGATCACCGCCTCGCCTCCCACCCACCAACACAGTGGTTTGGGGAAAGGCTGAGAGGTGGCCCATGATAAAACTGCAAATAAGGCAGTTTCTTTCTTGAACGCTTTGTGTCATTGTCCCCTTCTCACCTCACAAGATTCCAGTATCACCACATCCTCCTCTGCTCTGTAACAAAACTGTCCTCGGGGGCCAGTTATATACTCCAAGCCATAGGAGACACGGCCATCAAGTACCCGGCCAAATGGTGCCCCGCACGAGAGCATGTCCATGAAGACCACGCCCATCCCTCTCTGGAGGGTCTGGAGAGGTCCTGAGTCCCATGCACCTTCATAGAGCATGTCTTATTTTTGCCAACAGCCTCTGTAACAGCAAAACTTCCTCCTTGGAGAACAATTTTGATTTCTGGAAATGACTAAGAGTCATTCTGAGTGCAGTCCCCTGAATAGGTTGGATAAAGGCTTTTTTATTCTAAGACGACCTCTACAGACGCCCTAGTGTGTGAAAACACTTCAGGATGAGGAGGGAATCGGGTGAGAAGACCGGGCAGGGGTGGGGAGGCTCCGGGGCTAGTTACTTTCCTGGCCATTCTTGTCCTCTAGCAGAAGTCACTGAGAATTGCACCCATGCTGAATGAGGGGACATCGCCCACCCAGTTCAGCCTTCTAAGTCTCCTTGTCACCAGTGTTCCATGTATCCAGGTGAATGGGTAATAGGTAACCTCTGGCTCAAAGGCCAAGGAAGTTTCCACTTCTCTGGGCCCTGGGATTCCCCCTCCCTGACTCTGCTGCCTTCCTCTGCCTCCCCTCTGCCCTGCTCTATCGCGGCAGCTTCATCCCTACTCCTGATAAAGGCTCCACACCCTCAGGGCCAGGCAGGCCTACATGAAAGAGCATTTTTTGCAATTCTTTTGATCAACCCTTGATATCGGATTATGGCTATGAACCAACAGCAAAGGCAGAAATTCAGACCCATTTTGCAAATATTGCATTTTAGCAATCTGGGGTGGGAGAGGAGGGTAATGTTATACAAATCAAAAATAAATAAACTTGACTTTGATGGATGTTTTCAAACTTCAACATGCATCAAAATCACCTGAGGAGCTTATTTTTTATGTGTTTGTTTGTTTGTCTGTTTTAAAAGAGAGAGAGAGAAAATAAAAGCACAGATTGCTGGGCCCTGCTCCAGAGCCCCTGATTCCATAGGTAGGCCCAAAACTAATCTGATCCCTGTGATTTTATATAATGTGCCCTACTGAAGAGGTTTCAAGAGTTTTCTAGATCTTCTGGACATGATTTTTTGCTGTGTGTTTCTTTTATTATTTATTTATTTTGACAGAGAGTCTTACGTTGTCACCCTCAGCAGAGGGCTGTGGCCTCAGAGTTCACAACAACCTCTAACTCTTGGGCTCAAGTTACCCTCTTTCCTCAGCCTCCCAAGTAGCCGGGGACTAAAGGTGCCCACCACAATAACTGTCTGTTTTTCAGACCTGAGGTCTCACTATTGCTCAGGCTGGTCTCGAACTCGTGAGCTCAAGCAATCCACCTGCCTTGGCCTCCCAGAGTGCTAGGATTACAGGGATGGGAAACACAGAGTTTTTGACTCCCACATACTTAGTGACCACCAACACCATCTGAAAGCACCATTTATTCTCAGCAAACTCTGACCCCAAGATGAGTTTTCTAATTCCTTTCAGCAACCCCGCACATGCCCAGGGTCTTCCTTCCTGGCCTGCAAGAATGTTCCAAAAGTCCATACACTTTCTAAGATTTTTCTCTTTTCTCTTCAGTTTTCAGGACTGTTTGTAGGTTATACTTCAAACAAAATAATTCATCACTAGCTCTCATTCTTCATAAAATTACTACCAATAATTTAAAATCAAGGATGACAAATAGATTTCAACTAGGGTTCTAATTTCAAGATATTGGTAGCAATGACTAGAGTCTAGTGTTGAGAAAGATTTTGAAGCTTGACATTTGACTTGGCATCAAGAGTGTAATAATTGATTAGTGATGTCTGCCCTGGTAAGAGGAGTGGGAAGTGGCAATGTGATTTCATCATTCCTGGTTTTCTGATATGCATGTCACTGAATTTTTTATAAGATGAATTTACATCTGATACTAAAAGATCCCCCTATATGAAAGTACATGATCCTTTTGGGAAATATAACTATTCTAGATTCTCTAAAATCTTATGAAAGACACATGCACCTAGAGTTATGTCCCAAATGAAAATGTGGCTGCCAAGTCCTATTCTAGAAATCTTGTCAATCCCTTTCACATTGACTCACAACACCTGCTCCCATGGGAACAAAAGTTACTCTGCTGCTGCTGGGCCCTATTAACATTTAAGAAAGTTCACCAAGGCATTGTGAGCCCCCTAAAACTAGGCTGCAGCAAATTACTCCCAAATACAAAGTAAATCTAGGATAAAGTTTTTTTAACTGAAGGAGAATTCTCTCCCCTCTCCCAGGGAGCACTTGGCAATGCCTGGAGGCATTGTTGACAACTGATGGAGACAGCAGTGTAACCAGCTTGCAAAACAGGGGCAGGGATGCTGAACACACCCTGCAATGCACAGAACAGTCCCCATAGAAGAAAGTTATTGGATTGGAGTGTGAATGGTGCTGAGGCTGGGAAATGCCATTGCAGAGGCTTGAAATTCTTATCTCTCAGCACTTGACTCAATGGAGAACCAATGAGTCCTTAACTTACAACTCACTAATAGGAGAATATTAATTCTCCTATAGAGAAGAATAGATAAAAAAAATCTCATTCTTGCTTTTGACATACCTTTAGGCCAAACTAAGGGAAACTGTATCTATAAGCTCCTACAGCCCTTGTAATTCTACAAAACCACACATGTGACATGTGATTTATGACTTTTCATAGAAGCACAACACCTGTAGCCACCGCAGATCTGTTTTAGAGACGTGGCTGAAAGGGTGGCCTTCCCTTCCCCTCACCACAAAGAAGACTTGGGCTAAACAAAGCACTCCTTGTGGCTCTGCTTACCCTGCTGTAAGGGGTAATCGTAGATTTCCCACCTTTAAGATAAAAAATATTTCAGTGACTTCTGATTTTCGCACCTATAAAAACAATGTGCTTAAAATGTTGTAATCTTAGAAAATAAATATTAAAACTCCAATTCATTAAGACACCAAGAAAAAAATTCTGGGATTTTTATGTCGTTCCTGATCGAATAATAAAAAACTCAGCTACAATAGCAGACTCTTAAAACATTCAAAGCTGCCGCATTTAACTGTAGGTCTGTGGCTTTGTGAGGCAAGCTCAAAAGTTATGACAATCAGCTAAACCCCAGAGAGAAGAGTTTAGCTGTGTAAGCACTGGTTTGGGGAAAGCGTATTCAGTAGAATCAAAGATTCCAATAGTAGCTGGGTTTTCTCAACCCTTAATTCTTCTAAGATGCATAATTCGATATTATGCAGTTAACTGAGAAGAACCCTTTGAGAAAACAAAAACCAACTTTTTTTAGATCTTCACAAACATTAACGTCTCAGCTTTCAACTCCAGCCAAACGCCATTACCATGAGTTTCTTCCAATATATTGTTTAGTCATAAATGCTGTATCTTTGATATGACATGTGGTCCTGAATGTTCAAAATTATAACTGTTGGACTTGTCTCCAGGACCTGTAATCCTGGAGACAGACTGTGACTAACACATGGCATGTGATATGTATATGCTGTAAAACGCTACTAATGATAAGGTCAAATTGTGTGGGATTTGATCAAAGCCTTCACTGAAAGGTTTGTGAAAGGTGGTATCAACTAAAAGTACCCAGGACTTTCCAAGTGGATGGAATAACAACCTAAGTAGAAATGGTTATTATACAATTTCGCGAGGGTAGTATGTTTCCTCCTCAAAGCATCCTGTTTGTAAAAGAATTTTGCACTGTTTTAGACTCCAAAAGAATATTTTCCTTGGAAGCTTCATACCACATCCTCAAAGAGATGGACACACCCGCATCTATTGTAGGGATTAGGTAACCACTGATTCAGTGTTATCTAAAACTTTTCATTCAAGTGCGGGCAGGCCCTGTCATGGCCGTTCACGTGGCTCCCACCTTTCCCCTATGGCTGTGACCTCAAATCCATTCCAAATATTGCTTCACCTTTCTTATCATTAATTTCCCCAAAACATTTTATTCTCACATACTTTTACATAACAGCCTGGCATTCTTTCTCTCCAGTGCTGCCTACCAGAGCCATTACGATGACATTACCAAGCCTCTCTTCCATCTCTGCTGACACTGGGACACGGTTACCTTCAGCTATGGCTATGGCAGTGACTGAGCGAAGCACCTTTCCAAGCCGATCATGAGCCAACCAAGCTTGAAGGTGCTTCTTGATGGCGAGGGTTAATCTTAGTTTGGCTTTGAAAATTTGGTCTGACAGAGAGGAAAAGAGACATTTTGCCACGTGAAAAAGTGTGGACAAAAATTCAGAGGCAAAAAAATCAAAGCCTCTTGAGCAAATAATTTATCTAGAACCCAGGCAAGTAAGCTGAAAGCAAAGGTCAATACCACTCTGAATGCAATGCTTAAAAAAAAGTTTTGTTTTTAACAGGCCAAAGGAGTTGCTAACATTTTGAATTCAGAGTGGTTATATGGTGGAAGTGTCTCCGGAAAATTAGTTAGATGGAGTTAAAGGTTGGGGCTGAATCTGGGTTGAAAAGAGTTCAAGAGAGAGCAGGTAGGAGGTATGGAAGCCATCAGGAGTGAGGCAGTGAAGGTCAAAGGGGGATAGTGAGGGAACGGGAGAGAGGAGAGAGAGAGAGAAGGAGAGAGAGAGGAGAAAGGGGGGAAAGGGAGTCGGGAGGAAGAAAGAAAGAGAGATTGAAAGAAGAGAGAAAAAGAAAAAAGGAAGGAAAGAAAGCAGAGAGAGAGGGAGGGAGGCAGGGCGGGAGGGAGGGAGGCAGGGCGGGAGGGAGGGAAAGAAAGAGAAACAGAGAGAGGAAGAAG